>VWZV01011275.1:561663-619422 GCA_013397155.1 Irena cyanogastra
AAAACAAACAAAAAAAAACCACAAAAAACCCCCCCACAAACCAAAAAAAAAGCCAAAACAATCCCCCCCCTCAAACCACAAAGAAAGTTATATGGATCTTTTGCCAAATCTTACTCTCATTGAAGCCTCAGTGGTAATTTTCAGGAAGACCATAACTTCAAACCTGGCATTTTACACAAATTTTTATTTGTACAGAACTGGTCCACTGTTGTGAGTAAGGATAAAAGGGTGACTCTTTCACTGCTTTTCTCCACCAAAAACACAGGCAGCAAAACTATGCAAAGCAGTTTTGCTGTTTTTCTCAGTTTGGCAGTTTTTCTCTCCTCTCACAGGCAGAGACCAAGAGGACTTGGTTTTGCTAATTTTGACAGTGATTTATGGAAATGTAGGTGATGAGAAGACAGACATCATTTTGGTCCAGCAGGTTGCTCATATTTCCACAACTATCACCTTCAAAATGGAATTCCATTGCCAAAAGGTACCTGGTGCAACTATTTTTTATTTTACAAGTTGCTTAAGGACACAGTCTCTTAATTTTTTATTCTACAGGGTCATGCACTCTTATTTGGGCTAAAGACAAGTAGAGGAGAGGTGTCCTACCTCTTTCCAGGAGATCCTTCTCCATCAGAGGGAAATGGGGGACAAATACCACTTTTGGGATCCTAAGGGATGAGGGTTCAGGTTCAAGTCCTTCAGGTGAAGTTTCCTAGTAATGCTCCAGCAGGTTACAGCTTTGCACATAGATCCTGTGACAAGCCAGGTCCCAGGAACCTCATTTGCATCAGCTTTTGGCTGCAGAGATTTCTGAAGTTTTTCCCTCAGAAAACAAGGGCTGCCTTCCCTCCTCTCCCATAGAAAGAGGCATGTGCAAAATGAACAATAATGACAACAGCTAATGCTTCTTCAAAATGTTACATTCCTTCCCTATCAGTAAAATATCATCAAAAAGTAAATACTTCTCTGCAAGTTTTCACAGTATTTAAAAAATACCCTAAAGCTCCTGTTGTAACAGATTAGGATGAAAGGATGTAAAAAAATCTTATTAAGCTAGGTGCATTACAAAAAAAAACCCCTATTTCATAGCACCTACACATCTGCTAGATCTGAATTATAACTACAGCCATACCTGGAAACAAGCTGAAGAAATTGTTATACACAAACATTGTGAGTAATACACAAATGTTAGACAAAACAATTCTTCCCAGACAATTTCAGATTCCTTACTATAGACATATGCTCACATGCTCAAAGAATATTATATTTAATTTTTAATGGAAGTGTGTGTGTATAGAGAAAGAGAATTCAAAATCCAGCTGCTGCTTTTTTGCTCCTGGATCACATACTGGACTATGACTCTACTATCCCAAATCAAGCGTCAGTTTTAGCGCTGACAACACCATAATGCAGATTGAGTAAATGAAATTACCCTACATTTTCCCCATAAACCTGTCACACGGACCACCTCGAAACCCTGAGCCAGCAAGTCTATTTTAAAACTGAATTTTTGACTGCATATCATTGGTATACAACAGCAATAAGCAAAACATGAGCGGTTTGTCAGCAAGCTCAGTTAACTTATGTGCTAAGAATATGTTCACTGACTAAACAACAAACTGTAATAAAAAGATCCAGCAATAATGCAGAGCAAACTCTACAAAACTGGTGAAAATCATGTTTTCATGAAATATGTCAGCAAACTTCTCCAAAACATTTGACATTGTTTTACTCACACATTTCACGGTGCTTCAGCCTACTTGAATTTAAGCAGTGCGTGAAATTATCTCTTTTCTTATAGCTGTTCACGTTTTTCCCTGAGTAATTAGCAAGCTACATCCCCTTTGACAGAGGGACACTAACAAGCTCCTACAGTTTCTAGTGGGACAAGGAATCCAAAGCTACTAATAGCAAACAAGTCATTTAAACAAAAAAAGGATTACAAAGACTCGTTGCAAGTAGCTGGAAACTCACCCATATTTCAGATTAAGGCTTTCTGAGGAGCTCTTTTGTAAAGAGTTTTGACTCCATCTTACAAAACTATTTCATTGTTTTCCTTTAAAAACCAAAACATTGATTTGTTATCTACTAATAATTTCTTCGTATTGAAAGTAATTAAGTACTAGAAAGATGGAGAAGCGTTTTCCAAGGGGAAAATGACAGAAAACTTAGTCTTGTTACAAAACCTCCCTCCGGAGATCTCAAAGTTGAAAGAAAACAGAAGTTACACAAACTTTTTTTAAAAGTTTTTCCATTCTTCGCTACCAGGCCAACAAAACAAGCTGCAAACTAAGCCAGAGCTCAGCTTATTTGCAAAACTTTGTTGCCGAAAATGCCTAGAACCACGTCCCCGTTAAATAAAGCGGGTTTTGAGGAGCTCCTGAGCGGAAAGGCGCGTACCTTGAGGACCTCCATGGGCACCTGGGTGGCGGGGGGCAGGCTGGTGGGGACGCTGACGTTGATGGCAGGTGTCTGGCTCACGGGCACTCGCTGCTGCATGAACTGGGCTGCCTGCTGCTTCTGCTGCTGCTCCCGACGCTCCTGCTCCTGCATCTGCTCACGCATGAGCTGCTGTCGGAGCAGGATTCGTGAGGTCATGCTGGAGGAGCTTAAGGGAGGCTTGGAAGCGCCAGGATGCTCGGAATTGCTGTGGGAAGACCAGAGAAAGACAGCTCAGCTTCCACGAAGCGGGATGGCAGCTCTGGAGGCCAGAGCTGGTGGAGTTGCAGGGGAACGTGGGGCGCGATGGGCGCGGATCCGCGGCACGGCGAGAGGGGAATTCGGAGCCCACCTACTTCAGGTACTTAGCGGCCACGTTCAGCTCCCTTAACTTGACAGCAGCCAAACCATTCCCCAAACGCCAACATCCAGCTGTAAAGAGCCATTTGCTCTTTCAAATTTTACAGCAACCACCCACGAGAAAAACAAATGCTTTTATAGACAGTAGTAGGCACATTTATTCTTTTTTTTTTTTTAAAGAGAAATAATAATAAAGAGCTGAAGCAAGTCTAATGATTGGTATGGATAATACTCCAGTCCAATGATCTAGCTCAAAGTAAAGAAAATCTACCTCTCCCATGAAAACACGAGAAAATATAGTTCACTTATTACCTGCATAATACTACGTTAGGGTTGGACTTGCTACCAGTGACTTTTCAGAGTTAGAAAACAGACCTCTACAAAAAACCCAACTCCCACCCCAGGCCCACCAGCATCTTCCAAGCACTGTCAGATACAAACCCAGGCAAAATAAAAAACAGTAACAGCTTTATTCCAGTCATACTTTACAAAGAGCAAGCCAGCACACAGCACAGCTTTACCACCTAAGAGATATTTCTAAGCCATTGTCAAGCAGAACATGGGACAGACCATGGGACTTCACAGGGACACTTTCTGGAGCAACTCATCATTTTCTTAGCCTGCAGAACCAAAATCCATGGGCCACACCTGGGCAAGCCAGCAGTAACCTTCCTAGCTCTAAGAGGAAGCTGCTCTTGAAACCCCCACCTCTGGCTCCAGTGCTGATACCTGCAGGATGCTGGCAGGACACACAAGTCTGGGAGCCAGCATCCCTTCCAGATCTTGCTCAGAAGCTGCAGGCACCAAGCACTGCTTGTGCTCCGACAGCCAGAGCCAGCACTGCTGCAAGTTTTCTGGCTTTGTTCAGGACTGATGTTGAACACAATTCACAGCAGAAACAAAAAAAAAAAAAAAGGAGAACCCACGCTTACTGCCCTGAGAGATCAAACTTTGCTCTTCCAGAGCACACATTTTGGGGGCAGGGAGGCAGGGGACCATCTTGCTATTTAAGACCTGTCACGTTGAAACATTCACAGAGACACTGATCCTTTTGATAAAACAAGAGAAAACCTTTGTGGTGAAACTAATGCAGCTGCGGAATAATCGTACTAATTAGCTGCTCAAGACAAGTCATTGACTGTGATACTTGTAAAAAACACTCCCTTTTCAATTAAGGGTGAAGCATTCTCACATCTAAATCCAGCAGCTTGTTTTCTGGCTGCACATCTGAACCACTTTCACATTTCCAAACTGAAGAGATGCTTTATTTCCATGACCAGGATAGTTATAGATCAGTGGTCTCCCAATTGTTTCGATTACACATTCCTACTAGGAATGTCTGAACACGCATCCCCAAAATGTTTACTTATTTATTTATGAACTATATACATGTATTGCTGAAGTGCCCATATTTTCTTTCTGCCCACTAATAACACTGTGCATCCCACCTCGGCGACCACTGTAATACAGGAGGAAATAAAAGGCACCCAAATGCTGCTTTCAGGGAAGGAGTCATTCTCCTCATGTTGGAAACAGGCCAATTTTGTACCACACTTGTCAGCATTCTCATTTGTGTGCCACTGGCAATTTTTACAGATACCTAATGTTGCAAAATTGGTAACCCAGCAGTTCCTCCCACCTTCTTTCATTTTGCACTGTTTCTCCACCTACCAAAGCCAAGTGTGCTGGAAACCATCTCAGAAGAGCCTTCCCATATACAAAAATGTTGGGGAAAGAGAGGGAGCAGGAAGGAGAAATTATTTCCCCAGCATTTCAAACAGCTCCTGCCAGGAACCTCATCTTGCTCACACAACTATTTTACCTACTTGCACCAAGTGTCCTTCCAGCTTCCTGCAGGTGATTCAGGGCTCTACTGTTGATCAAAAATTGTAAACAAAAGCTTCAACTATTGTGTCTTTTAATGAGACAACAGTCCCAGAAAATGCTGTTCTGCTAAATTCTTTCCCAAAGGGCAAAGATGCTCCCAGGCTTTATTTCTTCTGCAATTCTGCTCAGTATTTCACATGGCAAAGAGGCAGAAAAGCCCTGAATGCAGAGAGCACACATTTTTGGGGCACACAGCTATGCACTGCCAGACTGCAGCTACTGCCACAGCACCATGGAACTGTTTAGGTTGGAAGAGAACTCAAGGATCATCATGTCCAACCATTAACCCAGAACTGCCCAGCCCACCATTAAACCATGTCCCCAAGTGCCACATCTATGTGTCTTTTAAATGCCTCCAGCAATGGTGACTCAACCATCTCCCTGACAGGCTGTTCCAGTGCTTGACAACTCCTTCAGTGAAGAAATTCTTTGTAATGTTCAATCTAAACTTCCTCTGGCACAACTTGGGGCCATCTCCTCTTATCCTACCCATTATAACTGGGAAGGGGAGATGGGCACCCAACCATCACCCCATCAGTGCAGGTGAGCTCAAATAATGCTTATTCTGGGATAAAAGCTGCTGCACAACACCTGCCTGCCTAACCAGATGCTTCTGTCACAAGCACTGGGAAGGAACATGGACAGATTTCCTGTTATTTACTCCCAGGTGTCTGTAAAGCTCCTCCTGTGTGCATGATGGTCTCCCCACACCAGCATTCACCTGCCATGAGTGGCACTGATCAAACATGGAAAACACTTTGAAACTTTGCTATCTCACCCTGAGTCTGTCCCATACATCACCCAGGTCATTCTCCCATCCAGCTTCCCTTCTGCACCCTGTCTGCTCATCTCCTCAAGCACAGAATAGAAGGAACAGAAGATGGTTTGGGTTTCATGACCATGTACCTCCACAGAGCAAACAGGAGTGTTGTCAGAAACTCACATTTCCAACCAAAGAACCGATTAAAAATCTGTTATTTCAAAAGCGTCACCCAGAGAGTTTTGAAAATGGTGTTTTTTAAAGCTTCTTGACCCTTATGTGCTGGTGCACAGGCAGATCTCCCGCAGCTACACTCGGTGCCAGGTACCACAGAACAATCCAGAGTGGACACGTGGATCCAAAACTCCCCTACACGAACTGATTCACCCCCAGATTACGTGGAGCCAGGAGCAGAGCCCACACACAGCTAATACACGATGCAATTCAGATACTTCCTGCAAACAGTTTATGGAAACCATCTAATTGCAATAAATGAAACCGACTCATCCTTTTAATTGACACATGATTAAACCAGTTATCCATTAGCACTCTAATAAGCACAGTGTAATACAGACTGGGAGTTATTAGTTATGTGTCATGAGCCAATCCAATTAATCATGAAGTGATAAAGCTTTATTAAATAGTTTAAATTACATATCCTTTGCACAGATGCCTGGGAAATGTTAGCTACTGCATACATGAGTTATTATGCAGGCAGCCATTGCATAATAAAAGGCAACTGATCACATTAAAATCAAGTTTGATTTCGTTGCCATCAACCCACAGAGACCATAACCTTCCCAGATGTTTACTGATTATTTTATCTGTCTCCTTAGGCAAAAAGACAAACTCATCTTTCATTGGACTGTTTTGTTTTCAGATTCTATAAATTGATCAAACAAATGCTCTGGTTCACATGCATTAGTTACGAGTTATCTGATGTACAAGCATTATTTTGCACTATCTATGCATTGATTAAGAAACTTCTCTGGAAACTTTGAACTGGAAAAAAAATAATTAACTCAACTTTGCTTTTTAACTACTTTAGAAACTTTAACTATTTTTGAATATTTTTTAAGGAAAAAAATGTCGCCAATGTAATGTTTCTTAGACAAATTAGACAAGGAGACTTCAAAGCCACTTGCTCTGGGCAGGATGGACTACCCTGCTCTTAACTGAGAAATGGCATGTAAGAGGGAGGCTGCTGCCCTCCTCCCTCCATTCATGCCAACTGTTTGTTAATGGGTTAGTCCACAGAGAATCAGCCAAGAAAAGCAGATTTAGCACCTCAAGAAATCCACTGAGCTGCACCAGATCTCAAAGGTAAGAAATAACACCAGATTGAAACACTTTTGTTCATGTCTTACCCTTATCCCATTCATAATTATTTATATAGAAAATAAAAGGCATCCACATTTGAGTTGTAATGTTGGCAACCTCTCATCTCCTTGCTTTAAAGATTGAGATTGTTCTATGCTATAATGGTGGATACTTAAACACTTGACCTCCAGAAGGCATTTTCAGAGGAGACCACCACTCAGCTCCCAACACCACTCATAGAAAATCACTAGAGTTTCTTCAAAATTAAAGTTGATTTGTACAAATTCTGTTTTCAATCTCTCTACCAAACAGTAAAACCTCAAGAAACTTTTTGTTCCCTGCACTGTATATGTGACTGAAGCAACAATGCCTGTAGTAGCTTCTGACCTGCCAGCCAGCAATGCTGTTTGCCTCAGAAAGAAGTGACAGAAAAGAGAAGAATAGCAAAAGAAAAAAATAAATGCAAGGAGGAGCCAGATTACACACACCGCCACCACCTCAAAAAGAAGTATAATACAAAATGCAAAAAGTCCACAAACAACAACAAAAAAAAGGCCTACACAATCCCTTTTCCCCTTCAGCCAAGGTAAGGGATTCCAACTACTACAGCATTTTCCCTGGAGCACTTTGTACTTCATTCCTAACATTTAATAATTGATTGTGGGCTACAGCGACGCTCCGCTCACCGCGCCAACTGCCTGGCGCTGCTTGAAGTATCAATGCAAAAAAAACAAGCCCAAGATTTGGCACCCTCCTACGTCCTGACTTGCCAAGGACAAAGCAGTTACAAAAACGGTGTGGAGACTTTTATCAGCCTTTATAATAAAGCCAAGACTACGTTTCAGGCTCCTGCATGAAAGGTTTCCGGACTTGAAGGTTACATGTTTAAAGAGATAGGCTGCCTGCCCCTGCTCCATCATCAAGGTAAATGTTTTCTGTGCCTCCTAAATGCTTCTGTATCCTGATCTGCACCATGGGCTGCACCCACAGAACAGCACACACCCCAAAAGGCACCCACTCATCTGCTCAGATGCACTGAGTGCATCTGGTTGGGGAGGGAAGGCAAAACCCTGCAACATCCATCCACCACGCACACCTACTATACCAAGGAACTAAGGGTTGAATTTCAAATCAAATTAATTCAGGGAACCAACATGCTCTGAAAAAAATAAAAACAAAAAAAATCCCATACACACACACACAAAACCCCTTCAGCAAAACCCAACTCCACAAACAAAAATATTCAATCCTCTGCTAAGAAATTTTTTAAGTTGTTGTACACCATGTAGTAGTTTTCCATTTTTCTTCCTGTTTTTAAAACACACCTTCACAAGTGGCTGAACATAATGCTTTCTGAACTTAATGAAAACCTCTCTCATGACCCAGGAGCACTCAGTAAATAATTATTAAGCTCTGGAGGTGGCTTTTGCATGAGTGTTGACTTAATAAAACGCCGTAAGTTGATCTGCTTGAATGCCCATTTACTTGGGGACACAGCTTGCAGTATAGCCTGGAAAGCTTGATCTTGACCAGATTAAGGAACAAGGTAAAATTAAGAGGTTCGATCCAGAAGCTGCAAAGGTCACATTTTACAGTCCTCTACTACTATTGCTGATAAAAGGGAGATGAAAAATTGCAAACCTAAAAGTATCCTCAAAGACTTCCATATTATAACAGTGATAATACACCAAGTTTTTTTACACTGAAACTAAACCTCTGTTAGACCAAATCTGTGGTTTTGCCATGAAGTTTCAGAACAAGAGACATACATATGCATATATATTTAAAAACAGAGTCTTCCCCTCCTGAAAGTCACCATCAGTACCTGAGCTGGCCAGCCCAGCTGCTGTGGCTCTGCAGAGGACAGTGGCCAGTCCCCAGCACAGAAATCCTCAATTCTCAGAGCACAACCTCCACCACACCAAACCAACCCCGCGACCATCCGCTCACGGCAAAGCATCACTCACAGACAGAGGCTGTCAAAGGAGCAGGGCATGAACATCTGAACAGCTTCCATCTTTCCCCCCAAATTTTGTGTCCAAGGGCTTTTGCTGAGCACCCCCGGGTGAAAGCCAAGCAGCGTCCGGACCGGCTGTGTCTCCAGGGGAGGCTCCAGATAAGGACCTGGCAACTCCAATCCCCACGGAGCAGCAACGCGGGCAGCGGCTCCCGGCACTGCAGACCTGTGCAATCCAGCACCTACCGAGGAGAAAACAACGGGCTTGAGGCAGCACGGCCAGGGGGTACCACGAAAGGACTCCGAAACAGCCCAGGAGTTCGGAGCCAGCATCTTGCTGCATCCTGTCTCACCTGCATGGGAGCGCCGCACAGCCTGCTGATGGGCACGGGATCCGGGATCCGCGGGATTTGGGGTAAATTGGGGTAAATTCTCGGCACCGCCGTGGGCTGAGCGGATCCCAGGGGCTGCACCACCCTCACCGTCCCGCGGGGAATGGGAGAAACCGAAGACACGGGCTGGCATTGAAAGCGCTTCTCCCATTCATTAATTAAAAGGGGTGTGATCAGGCCATTAACACCGTCAGTGGATAAGGGCAGTCTCTAACAGCACCGTTTTCTCACGATCTTTATCACCAAAAAGATGAAGGGAAAGGGTGGGTGCAAGACAAATTTGTTTTCTGGGATGTAACTTCTTCACATTCAAGGTTCACCTAGGCGAATCTCCACCCAGGAGCCCCTGGACACGCATCTCTCAAGAGCTTGAGCTACATCTGCAATGGTACAGAGTCGATGCACACACCATTTCCCCAGCTCCACCTCTGCTCCAACAGGCTGGAACCCTCAAAAAGCAGCACACAGGTACACAAATATCTCAAGCTCCCGAAACTGCCCCATGAAGGGCTAAAGGAATTTAAAATGTAGCTGACTGCATTGCCTGATACTGGTTTGATGCTTTTCCTCAAATTTTTGAAGTTTCCATCACAAATTAGAGAAAATATTAGCAAAAAATAAAAGAGGAAAAAAAGGCATAAGGCAGATTTGCCTTTCACTTAAAAGTCTGACCTTGTTAAAAGGCTTTTTGAACCATTTTTCAGACACCTCATCTATGGGCACTTCCCTCTCTAAAGAGCTCTACACAAATTTGCAAAAAGCTAGATTGCTAAAACAACCAAGAGGTGATAAAAGAAAAGGCGAGGAGATAAGGCTCCACTAGCAATCTCTGTAGTTTTTGATTTTGTAATGCAGAATTTACCCTTTTTTATCAGGGTAAACAGAGATGATAACACTGTCGCTGACAGGGAAGATGACGTATGACCACCACACTTTTTGATACTTCAAAACTACACAGTGCCCAGGTCTGGCTTCACAGCACCTTTCCTTCCTATCTTGGTTTAGAAATTACCCCCTCCACAGCTGGATAGCAAGTTTATTCACAGAGGCAGTTTTCAGAGAAGACAAGGCTCAACCATGTAGTGTCCACAGCTTGTATCCGTAATTCATATGCCCAGGCTCCTTCCCAGCTAAAAACCCATGGTGTCCCTCAAGGCTTACCAGGACCAGCAATTCCCAGCCTAAACCCTTCCATTCATCCAAGGTTTTCTGCTTGTTGACTCCACTGTTACAGCACTATTCAAGGCTTTCCAAAGAGGATGAGGCAGCTGGAAGCCTCATCTCCTGCAGATGACATCCTCGCTCTGGCATGCTGAGCAAACAGGATCTTGAGGAGCAAAAGGGAAAGTGTTTATGGAAGATTTGCTTTAAATGATTAAGAATCCCAAGCAGTCACGATGAGAATCACACAGTGAATTCTGTGCTCAGTATGTTGGCATTATCAGCACGTAGGACTTGCTCACAACACTAAATACAACATGCAAGGGAACAAACAACCCCTAACACATCACTGCAGTAATTTTAACATTAAATCAGTCTTGGACAGATATTATGTAAACTCCCACTTCAGTCTCTAGCCACAGCACTAGCAGTTCATTACTGGACCTGATCAGATCAGCAAATGTCTTCAGCACCTCTTTCTTTCTAACAAAGCAACTCCCCAGGCTGCATAAACCAATACCTCAGCATCTCCATGCTTGGAACAAACTTCAATTTTAGAGTCTCTTAAGTGTTGCTCATATTTCTTCCACCTTTTTATCTATTTGTAGAAAAGTTATTGGGGCAAAGAGGATTGTGTCACTGTGCAAGCTGAACTACTTGGGATGGGGGTAAAAAAGCCCTTATTCAGCAACAAGTTACTTTACCGACCATTTGGATATTTACACTGCAATTACAATTTGCAATTACAGGACAGATGTGCCAGACTTGCTGCCTTGGGTTTTCACAGCACAGACAGAAAGGTGGGATAAGCTCCAGCTGTCCATGTAAGGAAGCATTAGTGATGTTTACAAACTTGCTAAAATGGAGGAATTGCCCAACTGCAAACCACTAAAGACAGGTGGCCTTCAATTCCCTTGCTTAGGCTACTCAACGCCCCCACAACATCCCTGACATGAGAGAATCCCAAACCAAAGCTCCTGGAGGAAGCAAACCTCCTCAGTTCATCAGGCATCACTGCTATGCTTTCAGCAGCATCCTCAGTACAGGCACATCCAGTAAAGAGCCCTTCCGTCACCAGGTTCCTCTCCCAATTCCCAGGTTCGGGGATTCCCAAAGTTGGGTACAGTTTCTGTGTGCTTACAAGCTCAGAGTGTGAACTGTGGGGCAGGCTGGCTGGGGCAGGACAGTGCAAATATTATTTGGAGGGACCTTTTCACCTGCCATCCAACAGCTGTAAATTCTGTTTCAAATTTGTCACATTTGCAGGAACCGCAGTCTTTCACAGAAATATCTGGCATTGATTTAAAGCCTTCAGCACTGGGGAATTGCATCTCCAAGGACTATTGGAACTATGGTAATTCCTCCTCTTCCCTCATCAAAATAATTCTGCATCTTGTTTCAAGTCAGAAACTGCTCATGAACATCAGAGAGGGAATGAGGAAAATAATTACTTAAACATTTGCACGTGAATAAAAGAAACACCAAATGAAAACCATGGTACAGAATGAAGGCTCATTCAAAACAAAAACATGCAAGCAACATTTATACTTCTTGATTTCTCAAAGTCAAAAATATATACAAAAAGATCCATCCTAACCTATTTATAGGTCTTTTAACACCTCAAATACAGCCCTGCTAATACAGAGTCTTAATTTAATTTTGCAATCAGCCTTCTACTCTGCATGTCTTATGTTGCATCTAAAATGCACAAGCACATCTCAAAGAGAAGACATCAGGAAAAATCTTCAGAAACAACTTCATGTAACCAAATACAATCTCAAAAATTAACACAGCTGCTGAGTTTCTAGAAAACGGCATTTTCTCAAGTAAAACTGTTCAGCACAGCCCTTGTTGTGCACAGTTCAGTGACAACTGAGCCATGCTGTCCGTGCCACTTGCGGCAGGAATGCCACTTCTCACTTTCCAAAATATATTGCAGTCCTTGGTTTACTTTTGGAAAAAAAAGCAGCCAACTCAAACTATTTGCAAGCCTTTCTGTCAGACCCTCCTAATCTGTTCTGGACTGCCAGAAGCACAGCACTTGAATGGCTATTTCTGTTCAAAGCTATATTTGTTGTGGAACTACTGCAAACTCCTGAATCATGTAAACAGAGGCAAGAGCCAAAAAATGTTTCACTGGACTTGAAGTTCACATCTGCCTTAGTTACTAGGACAAAAAAAATAAAGGCAGGGCTTAGCTTATAACCAATAAATCCTGCAAAGACTACGGTTAATCATGCATTCCTGCAACAGGGTTTTGTTTAATCTGGTTTACTTAGCGTTTGTGACCTTGGCAAAGTACCTGCTGGAGCACCCACCGTTGATTGTGGAACAGCATTTCACACCTTCTGTTATTTTAGGATTCAGCAGGCGACTGTACAGTGCTCCATTAGTCAGGCAGGTTCATAAACATGCAGCAAAGTCACCTGGAAATGATGTGCAGCTCCAGACTTGCTGGAGCCCAGCAGCCACCTGTACTGCTGTCCCTACAAAGCAGTATTGGGGCAGCTCTCGGTCAGGACCTGCAGCTGCACCTTTGGACAATACAAACACTTGGGAACGTGCTGCTGGAGCAAAGTGACCCTGCCACTTCTTCAGCTTCTTGGCTCAGAAAGTCAGTGCTACAAATCCTGCCTTCACCTCAGCCTACCAGTGTGGAAGAAAACTTCACCTTCTCTGCACTCACACCTTCTATTCCTCATGATCCTCCTCCAGCAGGAACAATCCCCAATATTCCCAACATGCTGGAAACCATGAAAACGCCCAAAACAATAATGAAAATCCTCAGAGATGCTTGATCCCAACTTCCCACAGATTTCATTGATCTACCACTTCGGGCAGGGACCAATTCTGCCCAGTGGTCTTTGGCACTGAACTGTAGCAGAGATACTGCAGGAGGACAAGCAGCATGGGTTTGGATAAGAATGGGACACCACAGGTAGATTAAGGAAAACAAAAAAATGTTTCCTTCATAACCCACAGAAGAAATCTGGATTAAACTGTAGTAGGGTTCTTTTTTTTCATACAGCCATTATTGAATTCAGAAATTTAGTGGCTGCCTGATATGTTGTTGCCAATATATATCTAATACACTGAAAATATTTTTCCCTTCCTTTTAGAGAAGCTGATGCAAAGCCACATTCAGGAACTGCAATTGGCTTTACAAGTATTCAGCAGGGGAAAAAATCTTTTTACAAACTCCAGAACAAACAAGATGATTTTCTATTCTTTATTGTTTTTAAAAGCAGATAATGCAAGTATAAATGGATAACAGCTTTTATCATCTATCTTATTAGATTTTATTTTTGTAAAAATTTTGAACTTCATCTTCAACTAAGATATTCTACCTTAAAAGTGTTATACTTCTGTGTCACTTCCCTTCACATAGCTACAACCTGGCTACAGAATTCCTAATATTAATAGAAGGATATATATTTAAATTTGTCTTGAATTGATACTACAGACTACTTAAAGTTGCATTATAGCCAGTATTATCCTGCACACACTTTCAGAATACCAAAAATGAACATCAGCTGTCAATGTCAGAGTTATTCAATTAACACTTGCACAACCAAAGCACTTTGCAATCCTATACACAAGCTGCCAAAACAAACCCCAAAACAAAAACAGCCAAAAAAGCAACCCCCATGCCAGGGCTAGGGAAAGGCAGCCTCTGTAGCATTTCTCATTTGGCCAGCTCCCAGACGTCTCCCTTTCCACACTAGATGGAGCTTTGTCCCCTCTTCCCCAGCCGTCTGGCAGTGCCCTGAGCTGGGATAAAAAGGGTAAAGAGGCAAAGGGTGAAACAGCAGCGACATCCCAAACAAACAGCCTGCAGCAGTGGCTTCAGGAACAGCAAGATACCAGCGAGGACCTGAGCTCTCACCGTGCCCTTCTGGCTCTCTGATTTTAACACAGTCCTCTTTTGCCATTTTCAAAGAATGGAAGATTTCAACAATTCCAAGTCCCATTCCATGCTGAGCTCCTGCCAGCCTTTACCACGGCTGCAAGGCACTGCCTGAGCTCACCCCACAGTCAAATTACACTTCTTTTCCTCCCCTTATAAAGAGACAGCATTTAAGCTTACTACCAGATTACACACCTGAATTGCTCACTAGCTTTTCTGTATTCCTTTCATATTCCCCATTATTTTCTTTCAAAATCAGCTCTTCAATCTCTTCTCTATTAACCTGAAACATCTGTTCCAAATGCCTCTGCTCAGGCTCCAGCCTTGGATTCACTGGCACTTCAGGGAAGCAACTCATGGATAAAATTCCCCTTGATTTGTATCTGCTGGATTTGGTCTGTATTGTTTCAGATCACAGGTCAAGAGAAACAGCTCATCCTTCTGGTGAGCTGCCACAACTCCATTAGGATCTTTCAAAGCACAACAGGATATGGTACACAGTCACTATCTCCCTGATGAATTTAAACTCAATGGGACTGAGAGGAGCCCAGGGGAATGAGTCACTCTCGATGTCACAAGTGGCCAGCACTGCAAAGCACAAAAAGCAGCAGCCTCAGGCTGTGTTAGACAAGGCAAGGCCAGAGAGGATGGAGAAGCACCGGTGTCCCAAGTGCAAAACCTCTGTGTGCCTTGTGGGCAAGGGCTCTTGCTTGGGCAATGTGCCCAAGAACATGGAGCTAAAATTGAGGAGACAAGGGAAACAAGCCCACGTTATAGTGGGAAGCTAAAGAAAAGTTTGGAGGCTGACAGGAGTGAGTGTTGCTGCCTATAAATACAGCAGAGAAACAAACACCCAGGAGAGAACAACCCTGGCATGTCACCAAGTGATATAAACCAGCCATGAACAAGATTAAATCGGTATCAACAGCCTCATTCTGAGAAGTTCAGACCTGAAACCATTTCCAGCTGGAGGACTGGGGAAGGAACAACGTGCTCCTTTGCAAATAAAGACTGGTTGCCTAATCAAAGTAGGTCACTGTGGAATAAAGCAGCCAGCAACGAATTGCAGGACACAGAATCACAGAATCAATAAGGCTGGAGAAGACCTTTAAGATCATCAAGTTCAACCTTTGACCAACCACCACCTTGTGAATCAGAACAGAGCACTGAGTGCCATGTCCAACCATTTCCTGAACACAAAAGATGCCCTACAGCCAGAAGATTCAAAAGGACAGATGCAGAGCAAAGCAAACTCTTTGGCAGAGCAGATGGATCTGCAGTAGTGCTGGAATACTGCACACAACAGGAGCTCTCGCCTTCAAATACACTGTGCTGAATTAAAGCAGTAAATACGTCAAAAATACAACCCCTCCTTTCTAAATTGAAGACTAGAGGTTCTCCCAAAACAAACAAACTCAAGAAATACCTGCTACAAAAAGAGACATCCTACAGTAGACAGAAGGCATGCAGACCAGGAGGTTTCATCCACAGCAGAGTGAAGAGGGATACCTTCTGAAGGCAAGACAGCAGCTGGAGGGTCCAACAGCCTGGCCAAGATACCATCACCCATAATCACTTCCAACACAAGGCTTTAGAGCAGAGCCCCTTGGGGACACACAGCCTGGGTAGTACAGACAGAAGGGGAAATCACATCTCCAAATCCCAGAATGCCCATCCTCTGCAGCCAACAGCCATGTCCTGTTATCCTAACCAGCACTGACAAGCAACACAAGACATCACTGAAGCTGAACCTGCTCACAGGCTTAGCAGAGAGGAACCTTTCAGTTTGTTACAGCAGCATGAAAACCCAAACCTTTGACAGCCTGTAACTGTTCAACATCCTGAACTTGCCATCCAAAATTTCCCCTGAAGTTCAAGAGTGGAGCATAATGAAAACATCTCCACTGACCATGTTATTTCCAGCCTGGGAACAAAGAACTCCAGCCTCCGGTGCACTTTTAATACAGGCTAATTTATTCTGAAAAAAGTAATAATCAAGTACACAAAACCAAAGTATGGAACCTGAAAAACATCTTCCTGTCTGGCAGAGCAAGTGCTTTCTAAGGACACTTACACTAGCTCCTGCTGCTAAAATTGTTTATTAAAAGTAACATGAGAAAAGCAAAGATGACCTCAAAAATACACAGCAATGCTAAGCTGAAAAAGTTACACTGAAAAAACCCCAAAGCAGATCAAATGCATTGATATATTCTTGTGATTAAATTAAGTCCATATCCAAGTTGTTTGAAACTGAAGTCTTTAATATTTCAGTGATTACGCATATTTTTAAAAATCTTAGAAGTATTTAATACTAAAAAACCAGCACATTAAATCTTTACAGACTGAGATTGAGAAATTCCCTGAAACAAGAGGAAAAAAGCCCTAGGCAAGAAACCATAATAATCAATTTTCTCCACCCATCCTACCGCATGCGTCTGCAGAACCAGCATCAGGTAAATTGGGGATTGCAGAGTCAGCCAGAATAAAGCAGTTCCCAGGCCAAAGGGCTTTCAACCAGGTCCAAGACCTTGGTACTGTGGTGGCCCAGGTCAAAAAACGCAGATGAAGCATTAGCAAGTGCCAGAAGGGAGGTGCTGACACTAAAACCAGCCTGACAGTTACTTCTTCAGGTAAACTGTACCATCCCATAGTTAAGAAAAACCTCAGTATACTGCCATTAAAAATAAGAAGGCAATAAAAAGCTACTGTGATTCCAGTGAATGTAAAAGGCAATTGTTTGAGAGGGTGAAAAAAAATAAAGCCCTTTCCATGTCCTCATGCAAATAACAGCTGGAGATGGCAGGGATGGGCGGTATAGCCTTAGCCTGGTGAAAAACCAAGTTTTAAGCACAGAAATTCCTGGATTTATCATTTTCTCATTGCATTATTCAACAGCAGCATCATTTTATCAACCTCCAAATACTACCCTCCAAGAAGGGTACACAAGGGGTATTCTATAAGGTTTTCCATAATCACTACAGCACCAAAACAAAAAAATTATGTTGGCAGAAAACTGATAGGTTTTCTATGGCAAAGTCCCTATTTATAATTTTTAATTTGAGATTAAATGTAATAAAGTTCCTTAGGACTAAAAATCCAGATATGCAAATCTAAGGTGGATCCCAACCTGCAGGCATTTTTCTATCAGTTAACATTTCACATGCAAAAAAATGTGAACAGTGAAGTTCGAGCCGGAATGAAGTTCCTTCCTCCTTTCATTTGAAAACATGAATATAACTATTTATCTTTAAACCTGGTCTGGTGGAAGGTGTCCATGCCCATGGCAAGGGGATTGGAACTGGATGATCTTTAAGGTCCCTTCCAACCCAAACCAATCTATTATTCTAGGATTCCCAGTGGTGTTGGGAAGCTATAGATGCATGGGAAGAAGACAAGGAAATGAAAAACAAAACAAAGTGCCTACAGAAAACAGATTTAAAACTGTATTTCCACATGGCAACAAAGAAACATGCTGCTTGGAAACACCCTTCCACTTCTGTTTAACATAATGGTGGCGGGAATTCCTGCCAAAGTAAACTTCAAAAATTTGTTTGCCATGGAGAAAAACCAAGCAAACTGGAGTTCTCTGTGCAGAATCCTGTTTCAAGAGGGTGAAGGTTTCTTTGTTCCCTTTAGTGCCAGGTCACTTCAAACTTTTGTGCCTACATACTTTATTATGCTTGCAAAACCTTCAAAACAATAAAAAAGAACGAAAACTAGAAGATGAAAAATTTTAATAACCCACTCCTAAAAATCAAAAAAGCCTTCCAACATGCCATGTGTAAAAACATCAACAAGTTTGACATCTTTCTTATTCTATCATTCTACTTCCAAAAGTTTGGCATCTTTGAAAGCAAAATAGTATTCACACAGTGCAGAGAGAAGGTTTGTTTTTTTAAAAAAATGTTTGCATGAAATCCAGGAAAAAAAAATTTGCATTTAACACGTTGGTGCAAATTACATAATCTGTCCTCTTAGATGGCAGTTTCTGACCATTAACAACTGTAACTACAGATAAAAGCTTTTATTCAATTATCATGCTAAATTTCATGTTTCTGTAAGCAGCACGATAAAGCAGCTCAATCACTCCTCCCTTGCTTATCTGTTATCCCAGTATCATTTCTGACACCAGAAAAATAATTGCAGCTTTCTAGGTTGTGGCTCAGCTGCCCCAACAGATCCCTGTGCACTAACAAGAGTTTTCCTTCTGCATCTCTCCTTTCCAGTTAGGTCTTCTGCAATGCCATGGCTTTAAGTTTGTACCTTCAGCACTCAGACACGAGGGCCAACAGCAATTCCTGAAATCTGTTATTTATTCAAGATATTTCTTGTGGCATTTGTTGTAGCAACCTCAGGATGTAAACTCAAATTGCAAATCAGACTTTTAACTGCTGCAGGACTGGGGAGAAAAAGAGGCTGATTATTAGACAGCAACTCTCACGGAGGATTTAATTCCAGCATTCAATTCGGGCATATATTCAGCACATCACAACCAAACTTAGGTGGGACATGGTCCCAAACCCAAGGAAACCAACAGGAGTATTTCATTCTGATTTCCCACAGAATCTTTGGGCACACCACAGCATTTTGAGCCAAAAACCTGCCTGCCCTTGCTGCACCTGAGCAAACTGCCCTCGCAGGCAGCGTGGATCCCACCACGTACAGAGTCAGCCCTGCAGTCCACAGCATCTGCCACAGAGCAAACCCTGACCCAGCTGGCTGCACATGAAAGCACATGCAGAAGCTCTTGTGCACGCTTGTTCAGCTGGTTTGAAAAAGAAAAAGAAATGAGCGAGAAAATATTGGAGTTTCTTGTGCTTCCAAGTCAGTGAATTTCTCTATTTTAATCCTACCTGGGCCAGGAGAAGAGAGAAAACTAAAACAAAATGATCATACAGCACTGCTTCTCCTCCATCTCTGCCAGCCAGCTGCAGGAGCTGACGTGCAGGCACAACCCCAGGCTGGCACCAGGAGGGACAACTGCTCTGTGGAGCTTTGCTGCAGCTCAGAGAAGAAAAAGGACCAAGGACTTACCCAGGGGATTCATCCTTTCACGTTTCAATCCAAGGCAAGGCAAGAGCTCCCCGGGACCTGAGCTCCTGGTGGCCACAGAACCAAGACTAAACAGAAAGGTCTCAGTAAGCACTGGCTTCCAGAAACTGCACTTCCACTCCTACCATCCACCTCCTAACCCCGCTGCTGCATTTGTGGCTGCCTTTGTTAGAACACTTCTGCAAATGAAAACAGATGAGTAACTATTGCTGCTTTAGCAAACTCCCAAGCCCATGGTCACTAATAATAGCTTTGTTCCTTTTATTACTAAACAAAACCAAAAAAAAAAAAAAAAAAGTTTAAATGCTTGTATAAAATGCACATTGCTGAATGTTTTCTTTCATTGATCCAGGGCCGTTTCCCCATATGAGCTTAGGCCCAGGACTCTGGAACAATTTCTGGGATCAACACGATGTGGAGCGATCTCAGGCTGTTCGAAGGGGCTTCCCTCACAAAAAAATCTTAAAAATCACATTTTGTGCTCCTTAATTTGAGACGTTGGGAGTTCAATTAAAAAAATAAATCAGAACAGAGACATTCTTGCACAAACTGGAAGGCAGAGGCAGGTCTGAGCTCCCTGGCAGGAGAGCTGATGGATTCAGGGAGGCAGAGGTGCTCCGGCAGCTCCCGGCTCCCGCGCAGCCGCGGCTGTGCCAGGAGCAAACAGGTGGCACGCAGGGAAAGGGCAGCGTGTGGGGAAGAGAAAGTGGAGAAGGACAACAAGAGAGGAAGAGAACAGAGAGGAGATGAAGCCATTGCTGTGAAGTGACAGTGGAAGAACGATCGCAGGAAAGCCTTCCCTTGTAAATGAAAAAGAAACAAGAAAAGCCACAAGAACTGCTTTTGGTACAAAATTCTGCTTTTCCTCTCTGCAATCAAATCAACTACAGGAACTTCTGAAAGCAATAGAAGTAACAGGGTCCCAAGTCACCCCAAGTCTGCCAAGCTTTATTTGATGAAGCCTCCCACCACACACCCCCTTTGGCCTGGGGTCTGCTGTAGCCTCCTGCTCCTCCCATGTTCATGCTCATGGTCAAGCAAAGGCCATGTCTCTTCCCTTCCTTTTTTTGGGGTGCAGGTTTTACACCAATCACAGATTGAACTGCAGCACAACCAAGCCCAAGGCCTCCATTACTACAAATGGTGCTAGAAAATGACTCGGAGCCACTCAGATTTGGCTGCCCACGCTGGAAGGTGAGTAGGCATCAAGAAAAAAAAAAAGCTGAATATTCAAAAGCTGAGCCACAGCATTTTTCCATCCTAAAGCTTCTAGGGGTTTTTAGCTTATTAATTTCTGTTATTGGGCTGACTGCTGCTGAATGATCCCAAGCACTGCATGGCGAGTGGTTTTTTTCACAGGAAGTAACCAAGTCAAAAGCAGCGAAAGCATCCTCTTGTTCTTGTGTGAGCCCTTTTTCATTATTTTTTTTTCCTTAGTTTATTTGAACAATAGCACCATGAAACAGCCTACAATAATGACTGTTACAAAATAGGAAGCTGAATTATTAGGCAAGCTCTGTCTGCGTAACTCAATCAGCCTCGGGAGGATATGACAGGCACGACCAAGACAAAGGACTGGACTCTGTGACCCCAGGCATCCTTCAGGATTCTGTTTCTGAGTTATTAAAAGCTGAAGTTTGCTTTTGCTCCTTGATTAGAGGCACCATTCCTATAACTGCACCAGCAAAGCACTGGCATTTCCCAAGAAAGCAGATCACCAAGTGTGCACACAGAAAACAAATACTTTGGAGAGGCTGGAATGAGAACTTTACCTGAAAATAAGGTTCGAAATGGAAATTTCAAGTTCAGTATTTAACCTTTTGAGCAAAGAGGGGATACACAGAGCAGGAGAGGTAAATCATGAGGTAGTCTTTAAGCAAACATCCAACAACAGTTTTTGCAAACTAACAAAAAATAACTGGTAAAAGTAGTCTTCAAGCAGTTGAAAGGTTCAACAGCACAGAAGTTCTACAATCCTGCCAAGAGCATCATTAGGACCAGCTCTGGAGGGATTTATTTTGGACCAGACAATCAGTAACCAAGGGCAGCTACCCACCACCCTGTCATTACAACAACCCTACTGAAACTATGAAAATCAGGTCTGAGTGCTCGGCTGAGCAACACTTTGGAGCCAACAGCAACACCAGTGACTGAGCAAGAGCAATACAGGAACCTGCAAGTGAATCATTAACGAGCAATGATTTCTCCATTACTCACTGTGGATATAGAGTTACTGCGGGTAAGATTTGTTTCTAAAAAAAGGGAACAGCCACCGACATGAGCACTGGCACATTCATCAAAGCCCAGCACAACGTGGGAAGGAAAGAGGAAGGCACAGCTATCGGGCAGGCTGTGTCCAGAAGAGCTGCTCATTGAGGAGGGCTCCCTGGAGCAGAGCAGATGTGCTGGGAGCAGCATCCATCACCATCCCCTTCCACAGGGGTCACACTCAGGGGCTCGGGTCAATTGGGTGTTGATTTTGCATCACGCCAAGAAATTATTAACTCATTCTACAAAAGCCATACAACTGTCAGGCTGCTGATAGAGATCAATAACCAACTACTAAAACGTCAACAGTTTGACCTCTAGGCAAGTGTTTCCATACCCCTTCACCCACACTCTACAGTGAACGCTCCCAGTGCATTTTCCCCAAGCATTTGCAGTCTGAGCTACTGAGAATAAGCAACAGGAGAACTGAGCCGACATTCTCAGCCAATCTTTAGGCAAGATTAGCAAGCAATTAAAGCTGTTGTATGAGGAATTTTAAGTGCTCTACAACTTCATGCCAAACAAGAGCTAGTCAAGCACTGGAATTTATTTTTTGCAATACTGTTCTACACAGAAACAGAGACAAATTTAAAGAAAAGATTTTTTGAAGCAAGGACTCAACCAATTACCAAAACATCTATTATAGTTTAAATACTATTATATCTGAAAGAAAATCTGCATCAAAAAGGAACATGCAAGGCTTTAAGATTGCTTGCTACCAGAACATTTCAATTTCAACCAAACTGGGGCATTTCAATCACTTTTTGTCCTTTTGTCAGTAAAACATAATTAATGATAATGCTAATTGCATCCCAGCCACTTTGGGTGCAGCACATCTTGGGAACATTTCTGAAGGCCAGAACTGAATCTCAGCCACAAAAGCAAAGGAGAGCTTTGCCATCTCTTACCTACAACCAGATCCGCCAGGACAGGTAGCAGAGAACACAGCTTTTGTCCCAAGAATTGATCATTTAGTCCCAGCTAAAAAATCTTCATTAAGTTACCAGGAAAACAAGATGGAGTAACAAAGAAAGCCACACATTTCATCAGCGTAAGAGTTACAAGACGTTCAAGAGGAAAAGCTTGGTTTTAAGTACAACAGAAAATAAGGCAGATTTGGGGAACTGTCACCCCCAGCAACAATTGCACAGCTTGCATGGGTCTGAAAATAAGGGCTGAAAATAATGATTTTCATAAACACACTCATTGGAGCAGAAAAAAATGTTACAATGAACAAAGCAAGTAAGCAAAGTTAAATAAGGTAAGTGAAGCCTGAGGTACAGTTTCAGACTGATCTGCTGTTCACATAAAGAATGCTCTAGCTGAAGATTAGGGGTGAGAAATAAGAAGTCATTAGCTCTTCTTCAAGGTTCATGATTCAAATCTGACAAAACACACACTTCAGTGTTTCCAAGCTTAAAGAAAATTCCAGCAGGGTCACAGAAGTCGCTATTTTTAGCTGGCTTAATCTCTGTGCACTCAAACACAGCTTTTGTACATGCACATATTTTGTTAGCACTTAAATAAAGGGGAAAAAAAACCTCTGCTACAAAAAAAAATTAATCATCCCCAAGCTCTGAAAATGCAAATGAGCTTTCCTCTTAATATTAGCTGCTTTTGAGTGAACAGCACTGAGGAACAGCCTATAGCTTTTCCAGCCAAAACTGCTACCAGAAAAAAAAACCCAGGTCCTGGAAAATATTCAGTGACAAAACCGAGAAAGAAGAATGTGGGAAGTTACCAGCAATTAATTTCTTCAACAGGAAACAAACTCTTCCCACCCACGATGTACCTATCAGTACAGCTGAGAATGTTCTGAAACCTGGAACATCCAGGCTGTGAAGTGCACTGGGAAGTGCTGGGCACTGGGAGCAGGAAGGAAAGGCAGCAGCCCCACAGCCCTGGCACTGCTGAGCCCTCTGACAAAAAGGAAATACACCAGAAATCAGTGGGCCTGTCTTGGTTCCTTGGCTGGCTGCTCACTGCCAAGATGGTTTAGAGCTGGGGCTGCTAGAAGGGCAAAGCAAAGGGGTCAGACAAAGGAGGTTGGTCCAGAAGACCTCTGGGGGTACTTCCAACCCAAACTATTTCTGGTCCAGAAACAGTGACATTCAATCCTTGTCTCTTAATTTACTTATCACATACTTAAAAATATTTTGTTCATCCTCGTTAGAAAGGTTTCAGCCACAGGATCAAGAACTATGTGGCCCAGGCACTGCATCATCCACTGGAAAGATTAATAAGAACATTTATAGCTGCAACAAGACTCTTGATACTCTTCAGTATCTCCTCTGATCATGTATTGCTACACAGGCTCTACACAAGTCATTTACTCTCTGGGCCTTTGTTGTTAAATTCTTTATTAATCCTTGTAAGTTTGTCTGTTGACCTGCTGTAATTTTAAGAGATTCAGAGATTGAATGTTCTTACCAGCCAAACTCTTTTAATAGAATTAACTAGAGATATCATGTAAGCTTTTAATAATGTTGACAACTACTAAAATTCAGTTAGCTGAGCCAACAAGAAACCACTGAAACCTTACACATGTTCTCCTCTCCTCATCAAGCAAAGAACTTCATGTGGAGGCAGCAAATTTCCTGACTGCCTTCTTAAACACTAATGGATCAAGTCTGACTGCACTGAGTGGCTGAATTCCCCTTCTTCCCCTGAAACAAGAGCCAACCTTCAGCATTTTTCCTGCTCAAACCCAACATAGGTGCAGACACACAGGTTGTTCAGCATACTGCTACTCCACAGCAGTGCCAGTGTCCCAGAGCACTTTTTATCACCTCTAAGCAAGTTTAGGAAAAGATTATGGCTTGGAGAAGCACCTTCTTTACTGAACATCAGTTTCAGTGACAAATCAACAATATTGAGTTAATAGTTATTCAAAACTGAAAACAAGAAGTACTTGACCAGTGTATATGCATTGGGAAAAATTAATCAGAATCAGTCAGTCTCTCCTTGTTAGTTTTCTGTAAGTGACAGAAATCTTCTAGCAGTCATAATTCATAACCAGCCATCATTTCTCTTAAGGTACATCCCAAGGAAACTTGATGTACATCCAAACTTCTGCAAGCTTGCTCCTTTCTGTTGGATGCATCTTTCATTCTCCCTAAGAGTGCAAATCATGTTCTGGAAAGGCTACTGCATGCCAGGGATTCTTAAAATAGAAAGGCTTTAGCTGGTGATACTGCAAATATAAATACTGCTATTGCTATAGCAGTGGGAGTAACAGCAGTGACATGGACCCAAAGCAGCCCAGTGGCCAAACTCTGCTGGCAAGCAGCCCGTGGCTTCCCAAAACACAAGCAGGAGAAAGGGAACTGCCATTGAACTGTCTGAATGGGCATAATGCACACCAAATGAGTTGTGGCAAATTCACAGCACAATCTAACCCCTGGGCTTCAACGTTTCTAAATTTAGGTGTTTCAGTGCAGGAAGGGAGGTAGCAGAGCTACAAAAATGATTTAGTAAGGTAGCAGAGTGAGCTGATTGCAGGTCTGTGTAATTTTGACCTTGCTGTACTAAAAAAAAGCATTTGCAGCTGGCAGCTGGGGCATTGTGTCCAAGTGCCACTTTGTTATGAGCAGGGAAGAGCACAGCTCTGGCTTTCTGTAATTGCAGCCTTAAGAGAAAGATACAAACACCAAAACAAGAACATCAAAGAAAAAACTGACTGAGAAAGGCTTATCCACCAAACTAGCAAACCCTGTGAACCTTAAAGTCTGCTTAAAAATATTAGATGTCAAAGTTATCAAAGCACACCACCAGTCAGAACTGTGGCCAAGTCTAATATAATAATGTCATGTTTATTTTTGTCCCTGACTCCAGACTAGGTGCTCCAGCTATATCTGTGCTTCTTGTAGCACTTTTAAGGAAACACACACACTGACTGAGCAGAGCAGTAGAGGGTGTATTAGATGATCTATTCCAGACAGCAGCCTTGCTGCATCACCAAGCTAATAAGCAATTTCAGTCAAAAGAAACGCCAGAGCACATCTTGAGAAACACTTTCTCCAAATACTTTAAAATGACTGTTTCTACTGGACTAAGGACAAACAATATTCCATAGTTTTGGAATAATTTAGTAAGCCTTGTTTGATAAACTAAAATAAAAATATTTCAAAAACTTCATCTAATAGGTGACTAAGCCTTCAGACATGTGAAGATCTGGCCTGTGGTCAGAGCCACTCGAGCACAGAGTCCATCTGGCAGTGTCACTCACACCACCAGACACTGCAGCACAGACATCTTGACACAGCAAGTCTTCCCAAAACTTCTCAAGGAAACACTCATGGTCTCTCCAGTTTCTGCATAGCACAGAGCACTGGTGGGGAAAGGGGAGACCTCAGTGTCCCAGCATTTCCCTCTGATTTCAGCTGCATTGTCACTGACCAGAGCACAAGTTTTAATGTCTATGTAGAAAAGAGACAAGCCAGCAAATCCTACAGAAGTCCCCACTTCTCACATCACCTCCCTAAGTCAGGCTTTGAGCTTCAAGACAGAAAGTTGCCTGGCTGTCTCTATCCTCTTTTCCTCCTTCCAGCCTGGTCTTTCTCACCCCTCACCCCACACTCAGGATGACAGGCTGCAGAGACCACGAGCTGCACCCAGGCACCCACACAGAAAAGTCATTGTTTAAAGATCCTGGGCCAGAAAGGAGACATCTCAAAGGAGATGGCCCAGACCACTCTTGGTCAATCTTGACAGTATTCAGCACAGCTCCTCTGCCTTGCCTAAATACAAAGAAAACCAGGACAGATGACTGCAGGATGCAGCCACAAAGTGCTTGCTAAGAGCAGCTGATGAACAAACACCTTGGGCCGAGACACCAAAAGTTACATTCTTATAATAACAAAAAGCAATGTGCTGGCAGCCACCATGATCACAGGGCATGAGCAATTCAAGAGTTTGCAAGGAGACTGCTGCTTTAGATCAACAGCAACACTTGGAGGGGAAAGCACAAGCTTTTAGCAGACAAATTCTTCATTAGGCTTCCCAGTGCTCACAGCACTCACACCACCACCAGGCTCCAGAACACACCTTTTTGGTTTTGGTATTTTCTCACACAAGACAGAAGCAGGGCACAGGACAAAGCCATTTCTCTCCTGTGAGCTCTGCATAGTTATATTCCAGTTCCAGCATCTACAATGTCACATGATTAAGGAAAACTACCAAACTATCAGAAAACTTTGCTTGATGGCTGACCAAATCTAAAACACTGTGAAATGCATTGCTGTTCCAACAGCATGTCAACATATGGATCATCTTCAGCAGCACAGAGTTTTTTCACATGCTACTGGCTGCATAAACCAAGAAAAATGCTGCTATTGTGGAAGAACTGAGATGTTCCTACCGTAAAGTTCTTAAGGCATTAATTGATTCATTTCCACTGCATTTTTCAGGAGCCCAGTTCTTAGATACAAAGCCGACTCTGCTTAAATTCAGTTAGTCTTGGGGAGGGAGGGGGTGGGTAGACAAGAAATAATAATTTATGAACAGAATAGAAAAATGCAATCAAGCCTCAACTTCCAATTCGGTTTTCCTTTGCTGTGTGATGGGAACGTGCAAATTCTCCTTTTCCATGACAGAAGCACAGCAAGGCTTTAACATCACTGGCATCATGCAGTACAGCCCTCATGCTAAATCCTGGTTACCCCACTTCTAGCACAGAAGCAAACAGTTCTGAGCAAACAGGCAGAAATAAATCACAGCGAGATGACAGCTACAAAGCACACATTATGGTTAGTCTGGGTCATGGATATAAGGATTAATGGATAGCAAACAGAGGATAAAAGAAAAAAAGTGACAGAGAGGTCAGAATCACTTGTCACCCTATCCTGAACACAAAAACTCATGTCCTGCCACAAGTGCTTGCTCTCCGTCCTAGCCCCGTCTCAAAAGTGGACAGTTAGCAAAATCCTTACCATTTCCACTTGTGAACAAAAGATTTTTAATACAGAGAGCAGCTTCTCCTTGTCCTGCAAGCTGAATTTGTAACTACCAGTATCATTCTTTGTCTCTGTATTATTTTCCTATCCTTTGCTCCCCAAATTAAGTAAGTTCACAAAACAAGAGTTGTAGGGATCCTTGGGTTTGTGCTGTACAGAACACTATACAGTAGAGAGGTATAGCTGGGATTCCTTTATCCTGTGAAAACACAAAGAACCAAGATCTGGCTATTAGGCAGAAAGCTACAGAAATTTCATTTCTTCAATAGTACAAAGAGAAGGCAGAGAATAAAGTAAAGAAAAGAAAATGTAACACAAAAGAATGTAGCACAAGAGGCCTTCTTCAGGAGAAAAGGGCACAGGAAAATGCAAGGACAAAGAGATGCAGAGAAGAAGCTGTCAGGACAGAGTCAGTGTGTGAGGAACAATCCCAAGGGATGTGGCACAGGTGGAGTCTGAAGCATCAGCAGCATGACAAAGGTAGGAGATAGGGCAGGTGAGGTAAGAGGTCAAAACAGACAGGGCCAGGAAAGTGTGGAGAGCACAGCTGAGTATTACTGTAGTAAAGATGGAAGAATACTTGTCAGGGTATATGTAGAGACGGACAGATGGGACAGGAGATGAGTATTTACAGGCCCAGAAAGAACTTAAACTTCAGATCTTAAAAAAAGGGAAGTAATGTAGAAAAAAAACCACTGAAGAATTCAGAAAATAAGGACAAGAAACTCCAAAAGCTTTTGGTTTTGTTCTGTTTCAGGAAAGGACAAGTGCTGTGTAACAAAATTTAAAGAGCAGCTTCACAAAGTGAGCTAGTCAGAGTTCACTCTCCGTGCATGGGACCATGAGAAGAGCACTTCCCAGCCCCAGCCAGGAGCAGACAGCACAGAAACTTCCCTTCCCAGGAACCTGAAGGTTGATGAGATGAGATGAGATGCAGCCTGCTGCTGCTGTTATTGTCTGCCAGGCCTCTCCAGCTCAAAGCTCCAGCACTGACTATTGAGCTATCCCTACCTGTCAAAGAATATCTCTGCCAGTAGCTTAAGGTCATGATTACCAGTAATTGCAACTAATCCAGCTCTGGCGGCATGGAGGGAAAGGCTGTCCACGTTCTAAAATATTTTGCAATAAACTCTTATTTTACAAGCTCACAGGAGAGTTTTACTTGATGGCACTAACATCAGATGAAATAACTACAGGACTTGGTGAGGACAAGGATCCTGTTCCTCACTGCTGCTCATCTCCATCACCTGAGGGTAAGCTGTTCCCTTCTCTCTTTATTTCTCCATTTGCAAAGCAGGGATGATGATAAAGGCCTCTTCTATAAGGCATTTTTTTCAGTTAGAAAACATAGCCACTGTTGTCCAAGCACAAACAATGGTCCCTGTTCTAAAGGAAATGGAAAGGGGCCAAATGCTTGGATGTCTAATCCAAGCAGAGCTGCACCAAGGGAGTGCAGTCTGGCAGAAGGTGCATGGCAGCCCAGAGATGCTCAGCAGCACTGGCATTAAGGGGAGGAAACCCCCCCCCTCCCTGCCTGCTCTCCCCCTTCCTCCCTGCACCACCCAGAACAACATTCCCTGCACATAACACTGAGCTCGAGCAGCTCAGCACTGACAGTGTTTAAGCTCCAGACACTTATATAAAAATAATTACAAAAAATGCTGGGATGCTGGAAAATTTGCTTTCATATTCACAGCATGTTCCTTTTGCCTCTGCAGTTTTCTGCTGATGCCTCTGCCCAGATGCAAACCGAAACTGGTTAAGTAACAGTGCAGTTCACCCTTGATGATGCAGAGTTTCTAATGAGGGACTTCCCAAGAAAATAATACCCAGACTTTGAGTAATAATTATTCATACATGTTATAAATAAACACAGCTCCTAATACTTTTAATTAGATGGTTTCCACCGACAAGTTATGCTCCTTTTAAATATTTACTTTGTGAAAAGAAACCATACAGCATTTATCCAGTGATGGAGGAGTTGAAGGGTTATATCAAAATGGAATTACTGGAGACCCTATTACAGCTTTCTCTTTCTCACTGGTAAAAAACTGATGAGGATCAAAAGCATTAATACACTCTATTACAGACACTTGAACAAAATTAATTGTTTAAATGGGTAAAGGTTTGCTCATCTGCATTAAAGTCACAATAACATTTTAAAGTATTAAACAAATCAGCTGCTGAATGACTCGTGTCTGCAATTCCTGACAGCTTCCTGTACTCAGAGGCTTCTATTTTGCCACATTTCCTTGAGCACATTGGGTATTTTACCCACTGTTCCACTACCTGAAAACGGTTTATTTATCAAAGTCACAAAACCTAAAGCTCTGTATTTCCTCCTCCATATTAGCATATCACGGGGGTTATGCATATTCACTCATACATACACCAAATCTCTATCTGCTACTTAATTATTTGTTTGCACTGCCACAGAGCACAGGAGCAGTCAACATCAATCAGCATCTTGTACAAACAGCACCACACAAATAGCAAACATGACCACTCATGTCCTGAAAAACTTTAATTACAGAAGACAGACAACATAAGACACATGAAGGGAGACAGAAGAGTGCCAGGAGACAGCAGCAGCCCTTACAATAGATGCTAGCCAAAGGGTTTATTTGTCTTTTTTAATAATGACAAAAAAGCCTGAACCACTTCCTACTGCGGAACTCTTCTCTCTGTAACGAGAAATATCTTTTCCATATGAAATGGTCAACTCATTTTGATCCAACAAGGCCAACACAAAGTTTTAGTTGAAACAGCATGGTAGCTGGGAGCCCTCCCTCTCCTTCCTCCCCAAGTGCTGCTCTGCTGACCCTTCCCCTCCACTTTCTTTGAATGAAGCTGCCATAGAAGTGCTGAAGCAGAAAGCATCTCAAGATCATCTTTACCTGCCGATTTATCCTCTGCACTGCAAGCTGAAGATCTCGAGGGAAAGAATGGAAGACAGATGGCAAAAAATAAGCTAACAAGTCCCTTTCTATTAAGAGCACCTCGTTAAACAACAACCCAAAGAAACTGGAGAGATGGGGCAAAAGACGACCATGAGGAAAGAAAGGCAGGTAAAGCAGATTCAGGCAGGCACCTGCTGCAAAAGCTTTGTGAGATGACTCACCCCGTGTTCTGCTCCCCTCTCCAGCTTGGCTCAACACTGGATCAGAGGGATGTGCTACACATCAGGAAAAAAAGGGTGGAGTTGACAGAACATTTCCTGGGCAATCACAGGAGCAATAAGCAGCCTGTTTGTCCACCCAGTGCAATTACAGGAACAGCAGCACTGCTCAAACACACTCAGCACACCAGAGAGCCCTGAGAACTGCTCCAGCAGCCTCAGCTGCCCAAGTGCAAGAGGCTGGATAGAATCTGTGCCTGGGATAGCAAGCTCCAGAGTGCATGGCATCCACTGGGAACAGTGCAGAGGCTCCTGTGTGCCACCAAGAGCTGTAAAAACATGACACCCACTCTCTGCCATCTCTCAACTTAGAGCACAGCTCCCTAATAAAATCATTTTAAATGGCTCACAAAGATAACAATCACAGAACGTGATCTGTTGGATACAGCAAAAGCTTTGGGAAGGGGAAGCAGACATGCTGTAACACAAGACAAATCTGGAATAGTGACTTCAAGGTGGGAAGCAAGAAGGTGAAGAACATGTAGGAAATTATGGCAGCCAGTTCCCTTTACCAACAGACAAAAGCACCTCCACATTGAAAGAGCAAGTTTGAGAAGAAAGGGATGGGGAGCATCCTGGGGACAGAAGATGGACATGGAAGGATAAGGAAAGTTCTCACAGCTAAAGATATATTTGACACACTTAATTTCAAGCCAGAAAGAATGGGCAAGAGACAGATTCTAAAGGCTTTGAGTTCCTCTTTGTGCTGCATAAAAGACCTAAGGATCTTGTAGGGATGCAGCCCCACTTATTCTACCAGAAGGGCCAAAGGCACATACACAACAAAGAGAGGGACTGAAGCCAGAGCAAGGAGATGAAGCAGAAACTCACCTTGACATCAGCTCCCAGCCAGGCTGCTGACACCTGCCCTAGAAACCCTCCTGAAAAAGTTCCCCCCAGGCAGGAATGTCTCAGGCTCCCCTGCTGTCTTGTTCCCTTCCCCTGCAGTCCTGTTCCCAGTGGAACAAGGCTCCCAGTAGCCCATCACCTCCCCTCACACATCCAGCCAACACCTGCACATCCTGTGCTATTCATCTTTCTCATCTTCGCTTCATCCTCATAGCAGAGCTATTACCTACAGCACTCCTAATCACAGTTAATTGGCTGTCTGCTATATGGAAGAGATCCATAATCTTCAAAGCATCTCCCAAACAAACTGGAGCAGGAGAGATTTCCCCCTCTGCTCATGGCATTTGGCAAGAGCACAGCAGCAGACATTACACCAAGTAGCCTTTTTGTTCCACTCCCTGAGTCACAACCTTATGCATCAAAGATTGATTTCACACCTATCTGGGATGAATGAGCTTTCCTAAACGTTGATGACATGCTTAAGAAAAAAAAAAAAAAAAGGCAGCAAGGGGAAGGTATGACTCACCAAGTATTTGCTAATCTATAGCTGTTCTGCAGAAGTTATTACATTTGTATCGTGTTTCAGAAATAAACGTGCTGACCTACAGCAGAGCACTTTAGGGTTCTGGATTACCACAGCTGCTGGATGGACAAACCACACACAGTAGCCTTCTCCAGGAGACATAAAAATACCAAGGTACACAGATCAGTCAGAAATAAAAGGCTTCCTTAAAATTACATACTCACAAATTCAAGGCTTTTTTCTTGAACTCTGCTGTAATCCCTACTCTCTTCTATTAGGTGTAAATGGAAGCACACATTCAGCAGATTCAAGTTTATTTTATTTCTTTTTAACCACCAAAACTCTTCTCAGGTTTCCAGAAGGACCACGTTGTCTCTTCCCATCCTCAAAGGTATTTGGCACAAGAAGAGGCAACGCCTGTACCAGAGCTGAACAGATAAACTGTCTCCCTTGGCTGGCTGAATCACTGTCTTAAATTAAGCAGAAGAATATGGAAAATCCCAAGCTTTCCTTTGCCTCCCCATATTCCTACTCCCTGTTTCAAGGGGGAAGTCCTACACAACTCCAGGAATCAGTTTTGCCCCCAGGTACAGACAAGTGAAGTACATGACAGCAGGCCCCAGATTCCTTGGCTCAGCTATGTTTTCTTCTTTCTTCTAAAGTTACTTTCAGGAGATGAATCCATGCAGAATCCAACCACACAGGTGGTCTTTATGCAAGGAAAGGGACAGTAACAGTTAGAGCCAGACTTGGAGCAGCAGTTCCTTGTTTAGGGAATCCTGCAAATACTCCAGCATAGATTTTTGGCACCACAAATGTTGAAGCCTGCAAAAGCTGAGCAGAAAGAAATGGCACCTGTGGAAAAAGTTTGAAATTGCTGAAAAATCCATTTTTCATTGAAACCACCGGGGTGGGGAAGGGACAGCTAGGGAGGATGGACCTACCACAGCCAGTGGTGCCAACAAACTGAACTCTGAATTAGGAAGATGAGGATTGACACTACAGACCATACCACCAATCCCAGCAAACTTCATAACAGCTGTTATTAAATTCAATGAAAGAAAGTACAAAACCCAGTTATTAGAGAAGCTTATCCCCTGCTATTCCCAGAGCACAGAGCTGTGCCCACTCCAGCAGATGCTCACTTACTTGCCTCAGAGCTATCCAAGCACATCCAGCTCTGCCAGTCCCTCAGCAACAACCCAACAGCACTGATGTGCACAGGACACAGGCAAAGGGCTCCCTCTCCCAAGCAAAGCCACACACATTATTCCACACACTTTCACAAAAACTCTTTTTTTTCCCTTAATCATGAAAGATTTAGGACTGTGCTGTCCCGCATACAAGAAACAATGCAATCTTAACAACAAAACCTAAAACATGCACAAAAACAGAGATGCAAAACCTCAACACCAACGTTTCTCTAAAATTACATCCATGGATAAGTTACTGGACGTCAAAGCAGACAGAAGACAAGTAATTCTGCAGTGCTCACACCTGATGCAGAACCCCCATGTTCCACTGCCACCTGTCAGCTGTGATGGGACACAGAAAGAATATCACGACAAATCAAGTTATGTCCCTTAACCTCCACCAAAACAAGGTGGGTTTTCTGTCTGGTTGGGGCTTTTTTTGCTTGTTTTGGTTCATTAGTTTTAGGGGTTTTTGATACTTTCTCCCAGTTTTTTTCCCCTTTTACTTCAGCATAGCCAAAGCCTTTTTGCTAGTTTTGATGCTTTCTTTTCCCCAGCCCTATTTTTACTGTGTGTGGGCACTTGAATTCTCTTTGATTACAAAAGAATTAAGCACTCAACAACCTTAAAAGCCATGTTTCTTTTCAGTATGTTGTTCCTATTGTATTTCTTTTATGTTCCCCTTCAATGCCTACTAACATACCAAGCCCAGGACTTTGTTTTTTTTAAATGAAGCAGATCTCCTGACAGCACTGGCAACAGAAGCCCTGCTTGAACAGAGGAACCAACAGCTACTCTTAACAGTGCATGGCAATGAATGAGACAATCTCCATTAACCCCGGCTAATAACCACAGTTTCACACCCTACAAAAGTCCTGCTGCTTGGCAAAAGAGGAACAGGCAACCTTCAATTAACTCCTTCTTTCTTGTTTAAATACAGCTTCCTGAGCTTACTGGTGACCAAATCCCGCTTGCCTAACTCATGATAGCATTTTATTTAGGTGGGAAAACTACAAGAATTCGGCTTTCATTCAAATAAAATCTGAACCTGACTTCAGGTTCTCTTATGGGCCTAATGTCACTATGGAGGAGTCTGATCTTTTGCCAAGACATTAAATCTTCCTCTCCACCAGGTAAATTCTCACTGGGTAACAGCTGGAAAAGAGCTGGATGACTGACACACACGAATCCGACAACTGAAAATAAGCAGATTGATCTGTTATTCCCATTCTTGCCAGCAAGTGTTGCTGTTTACCAAGGGAAAGCAAGAATGGGGGGGAAAAAAACCACAAGAAAAAAAAAAAGTATTGCTAAATTTTCTTATTGTGTTTGTACCCAAATCTTTCCATGCAGAATTCTGATTCATCAGTTGAAATTCAATGTGGCTTCAGAAGAACGTGCTTTCAATAGCTTCTGAAAGCAGAAAGCTTGCAGACTGTTTTCTGAAAAAAAAGAACATGCATATGATCATCTGCAGTGCTGATAAGCACATAGCAAATGCCCAGGGAGAAAATTTGTGTGGGGAGATAACTGCAGAAACTATACTTAGTAACAGAGTTCTGCATCTGTTAAACTAACTCTGTTGGCACTGCGCTGAAAATTTATATTCACGGACACGTGTTCCAAATGTTGTGAAAAAGATACTATTTTAAATCCTGGTTTATGTAACCTGAAACATCTCAGAGAGCTCATGGAGGTATTTTCATGGTGCACCAAGGAGGAGCAGAGCCTGGTGGTCCCCAGCACAGGGGGGACTCAAACAAGAGCCAGTGGTGGGAAGCAGAAGCCCTCCAGTTAAAATCCCAGCCAAAAGCAGAGCAAAGCCCCAGCAGGCACAGAAACAAGTTATACAATCACAGGCCTAAACCTGGATGAAAACTAAGGCTTTAAAACTGGGTTTTGCTGTTTAAACTGCTGTAACTCAGCACGGGGAACTGTTCTTCAGCAAAACATTTAAACAATCCTCAACGTTCAGTACACCATGGCATTCCGTTTTCTGATCGTGCAGCAACATAGGATTCCCAGGCAAGCAATAAAGCCCTTAAGAGGCCTGCAGATGAAAATAACACACTGCAAACCCCGTGTGTGACAGTAAGATAGGAACTTCATCTGAAGACAATGAAGCATTAGATCCCCACTTTTACAGACAATTACATTGATTAAACTTCCATACTTGTTTTAGCCATCTTATTTCACTCTGCAAACTGCTTTTGGTAGGGGAAAAGTTCATTACAGACTATTTATTCCCTTCTATCATCAGCCACTTTTAAAAGTCCTCCCATTTTATTTTTGGACACTCTGAGAAGCTGGGTCGAAGGTTCCTCTCTCCCAACACACTGACAGTGCCTCCAAAGGTAGACCAAGCAGAAACCATGGCAAATTACCCATTTTTGCTAACTCCTTTGTGGTTGTGCCTCTAAGTGCCAAACAGAACTGGACCCCTGGATGCAACTGTAAATAATTGCTCTCAAATAGAGTTAGACTATTCAATTCTAAACTGATGGCTGAAATCTCATCAAACGACTGAGAATGGTCTCTGTGCTTGACAGCACCTGAAAACCACAGTGAAAACCACTGTGACACCTTCCTGCAATTATAAATGAACATATGAGACTCAAAGTTCGAAAGACTTTGGAGAAAGAAAGAGGTAGGAAAAAAAAAACAAAGCCTGAAAGTTGCAGAGACTCCAGAAAAGCTGCTTTTTACTCTGTTAAACAGCCAAAAGCAGCATTAGAGTGTACCACCCACAGCAGATTTGCTCAGAACCCCTTTCTCCTGGCTCTCAGGGGCCATATTCTGGCACCCATTTTGAAAAGCAGCCTCCCCCTTTAACCACCATCTACTAAAATACTTTTCCTTAAAGCTGATGGTACAGACAGGCCCTACAGTAGCTGCAGAAAAGGTATTTTTTCTTGCAAAGCCATCCTCATGGCAACAGCCAGAAATACCCTTCAGTAACCCCTGCGTGTCAACAAGCTCCATTCCAGCCCAGGCTGTTTGGTATAGCAGTTCTTTCACAAGTCTCTGGTGGGACTGTAAATTCTGGCAGTGTCAAATGCATTTCCTTTTATTACAAAACCATTTTGAAGCCATCAGAAAGATTTCTCATTTGTAAACTAGCACTTCTATATTTAGGATGTTACTTGGATTACAGATTTATTTTTTTCTTCCTGACACTGCAGAAATGGAGGAAAATAAAAGGCAGGAACACTAGCAGAGGCAAGCAGGCAACTTTTCAAACACTGCAAAAGGGTTTAAGTTCTTGGAGAAGGGGACTGTTCCTCTGGATTTGAAGGAAAGGCCCCATTCCCAGCTTCCAGATGAAACACTGCTCCTGATTTCACCCCTCTGTAAAATGGAAACTCTTCCTCTGGCCAGGCTCACCTGCAATGTGACTTGTGGTTTGCTTCAGAAAGCAAAGGTCAAGGTGTTACAGAGATGTGGGGTGAAAACCCAAAGATTCATTGAGCACCCAGTGAGGAGAGGATCATACACTTCCATAACTCCCTATTTCTCCTCAGCTGAATGCACAAATACAACCTACTGGCCCCACAGCCAAGCCAAGGGAAGCAGGACTCCTCACAAGGCATCTGCTCACCAGCAACAGGAGCCATTTAGAAACACTGGACTAAGTTGTTTTAACATGTACACTGAAGTACATCATGATATGGACCTTGTGAGTCAAACAAAATATGACAAATAGTCGATGGAAGTACAGATTTCAGTTTTTCAACTAAACTAAGACACTGGGAGAACAAACAAGTCTCCTGTACATGAACATAGAACACAGCTTGGTGTGAGAGACTGCTACGTAAATTCTAAATCAAACTAACAAACACAACTGACAGGATAATGACTAATACCCCATGTAAAGCAAAACTCTTTCTTATGGACTTGGGAGGATTTTGGTGTCTTGGACTGGATTCTCCCAACTCAGATGAGTGTGTTTTCACCAATTCTGGAATAACTCACTCAATTACCTTCTCAGGGTAAACTACATCCAAGATTTTGATTCCTTGACTAGAACCTGCTCTGCTGCTAAAACTAACACCAAGGCCTACCCAAATGGCTTGGTACAAATAACCCGGGGGAGGGCTGCATACATTACTTCCCAGATCTCTGGATAGACTTTTTTGGGGGGAGGAGGGCACTGTTCCAATAGTTTCTTAAAATTACGGCAGGAGAACAGAGTGTGAAGCTGGGTGGCGAGGAGCTGCCAACACATCAAGCACTTGCAATGATTCATTAGTCCACACTTTGACGAGTTGTTCCTGGGTTTGAAACGAGGGAAAGAAGGAACGAGACATCCAACCTGCCAGAGCTTGGCTGAGTGGTACCCAGATCCCAGGTGCTGGGAGAGGCAAAGTCATACCCTGTCCTGTCCAGAACCCTGTCCCCAGTGGGAAAGGACACCAGCCCTGCTACTCTCTGTGCTCTTCTCCCCTCCAGCATCCACAGTCATTAACTGAGGGATAGAGCAACCCCAGCCCAGCTGCCCTCAGTGTCTGGTTTGTCCATGAAACTGCCCAATCTTTCCAAGCTTTTCAGTACCATCTGCCTCCACAGCCTCCCAAACAACCAAACCCAGGTGTTAGCTACCTGCTCAAGCTTATTACTTTCCCTACAAGCCTGTATTATTTAATTTAGTGTGTTTACTTCTATTTTAATCCAGGTAGGTATCTTGTGAAATCATGGAAAAGTGATTTGCATCTTGAAGTCATATACATTAGCTGGTAGAAGAAAGAATAAACCAAGAGAACAGCCACTGGCAAGGGACCACTTTGATGGTTCAACATTTGTATTCAATCATCATCTAATATCTCTGCCTGTGCATTTTCTTTGAATGAAAACATTACCATAATTTCCTATTTACTGAACCCTAATCTCTGTTTTTCCTATTAAAGTTTTTTCCAGGCTTCCATCCTTCCCTTTCCCCCGAGAAAGGGTCTTTGAAAAGTTTTTATCAAATGTAATGTGTAATTTAGCCTGCTCCAGCTATTTCCAGATGGCCTCCACTGTTTTGAAGTTATGCACTCACAATTTTACAACAGAGAAGAAATAAATGGAAGCAAGACAGAATTTCCAAAGCAAGAACCTTGCAAGTACCTCAGGAATTACAATACTTCATTTCTTCTAATAAAATCACATGGAATTGGATCCAATTTAGAGATATCAAACTCCCAATGACTTCACCCTTGTCTCCAACCCAAACAGCTTTTTCATGGAAAGAGGGCCACAGCACATGCAGGTATTCAGACTGCTGGCACACCTTACTGGAATCTCTTGCTTGAAAATCCAGCCATTAACATATGGAAGAACTGGAGCAAGTGCTTCTATTTTTATCATACACCATCTTTTCCGAGTTATAATGTTCTCTGCATTAAAGGTATTTGGCAAAAGACAAAAAAGACAGAAAACTGTGAATTAAGATCAAGAATTACAGCACAGAGCTTAGTCTGGCCATCAGCATTGATGATACTGTTTTCTGTACAGAATCCTCACTCAAGTTTTGTGCTGCACAGTATAAATATTTCCACAAGAGGAGCTCCTGAATAGCATTATCAGGCAGCTTTTACAGGAGGACAGCCTGGGAAAAGAGGAGACAAAGGTGTCTCCATGCTCCTCCACATCTAATACCAGAAGCATCAGTAAAGCAAATATTCTGCTTTTGTTACAACAGGTTTTGTCTCTTCACCACAGGCATTACTTCCTCGGCATGTCACACCTTACCTGAGACCCCACACCTGGCCAAGGCCCTGCTGCCACGAATCTCTGGGCTGTAATAAGCCACCACAAATACCCAAGGGGACAGGGCTGGGATGCAGAGCCCCAGGTTCGATATTCTCGAGAAGGAAAACTGGAAGCTGGTCACCAACAAAGCCACATTTCTTCAACATCACCTGCTCAGTGCTTTATCCCACTAACAAAGGAAGATCCTCAGAGGCACCTCCAAGTGTACCTGCCCAACCAAGTCCATCAAGAGCTCTCTCCAGGGCAGGACACGGAGCAGGGTTCTGCCAACAGCAGGGCAGTGGGTGTGCTAGGACTCCATCCCATCACGCTGACAGCTCTGCCTCATTGTTTCCCCCTGCAGCCATCTGCTTCTTGTGTCTTATTCTGAGATGGCAGAGCTGCTGTGAAGCAGCCCACCACCTCCCCTCATGCTCACACAGCACCTACCAGCAGCACGGGATGCTGTGTCCCGAGCAGGGACCCCAAGTGTTACAGTAGAATAAGTCATAACACATGCAGCTAAAGCTGTTTACAGAACATGGTGTTGCTGGAGCTTCCCAGATATACTGCTGACAAAATAATATCACATTTCATCACAATTTCCCTGATGTGTGTCAACAGCAGAGGAGCCCTCTCCAACCAGTGCAGCTGAAAGCACCATGTATCAAAGTTGTAGGTCTATATCCAAAGCTGCTGAGGAGAAACAAGGTTTATATTCTGATTAATTGTTCAGGATGAAAATATGGGCTCTGACATAATGTAATAGCTATTTTGGCACAACTTTTGAGGAGCATGAGTAAGCAGCCTCTCCTAATTGATGTGCAGATCCTGGAGTGGGTAGTAACTGCATAATAGCTCCATGTTGTCTTCTGAAAGTTAACACAGATGTGAACCCTGTCAAACTAGTCCACGGTTACAGCAGCAGCTATTCTCTGGAAGAATTTAACCCCATTTCATCCTTTATCTATACTTTCCATCCTCCATGGAAAATGGATTAACACAGGACAACTTGGCCATCACAGCCTCTGTCAACACAAATGGCTCCAGGCCTCCATGGTGGCAGGAGGACTCCAGCAGTCTATCAAAATCCCTTGGCTAAACAAGTTACTATCCAGCAATCCAGCAGCAGAGCAGACACAGCAGCCACGTGTGTGGTTAGACAACAGCCAGCGTGTTCTAAGTCAGTTCAGCTTAGTCTGTAGTCAGAGGGGTTAGTGTTAACCTGCATTACGTGGTATTTGCTGTGAACCAGGACTTTGCACATAGATAACTCCTGCTGTAGAGTGACAGCAGTAAATTATTACACAGAATTAACTCAACTATGCTTCAGCTGTAAGATGATTAGCTCGGTGAGCCTGTATTTTTGGGTCATGGTTCCTCTGGAGTAAGCATAAAGCTCAAGAAGAGAGCCCTGGCAGGTTAACAGACCACTGGAATATGCTTCTTGTTCATTTCAGAAACTCAGTATGTCAAGAATCAGACACAAAGTCCTCAAACTGGATTCATTGGTAAAGGTGCCATTGGCTGTAAGTGTGGTACTTGTCACACTTTCTGCGGGAATGCTGGTTTTAAGACAGCAAAACTCAACTGAATACAAAGAAACAACCACAGGCCAGCAACCATGCAACTCACACGTGACTTCTATCATGTTTTTTTAAGGTCAGCAACACAATTTTAAGTTCCATCCAACCCAGCACAACTGGAAGCTGTCACAGCAGGAGGAGTCTGACCCACACTCTGGTTCTCAACCCTCTCTTGGGTTGGGTCTTGTAACTGTGTGGCCACAGCACAAGTCAGTTCTGCCAGCAGATAGAAAACCTTTTATTTTTGAGCATGTGTGGTCCCTACCCACTGAATCAGCGAGATAAACCAACTCTCCCTACTGTCATTTAGCAGCCCAGGTCCTTCTCAGGCCTGGGCACAGCCATGCCTTGCAGACATCAGGGGTAGCACAAAACCACACCCGCGTAGTGCAGAGTCCTTCTGACACGCGTGCGGTGAACTTTTACCCCACGTTACTGCCTTGGAAGTCAAGTAGCTAAGTGATAAGAAGCTATTTTTTACCTTAAATCACTCAAATGATAGCAAAGATAAAGCCTCTGATTTCACATACCTAAGTTAGAGAGGAGATGGTTGGAAAAACACTGAGCCTTCTGCATCTTCACTGCCAACGTTTTCTGAAGCAGACAATGACAAAGAATTGGTAAAAGTGCATTTTCATGTGAGAATGCACATTACAGGGCAAAAGCATGATGGACAGCATTGCTCTGCAAATGTTCATGTTCTGAACTGCATCTGTTACACAGTCTCTGGATCCCAGACCAAAAAGAGATGTGTAATCAGTGTTTTGTGCATGCAATGTCCAGTATAAAAGGAGAAACCTGTGTTTTATCTTTGCAGTCACCCAAAACTTGGGCAGCAGAAACTGGTGCAGTTTTCCAGGCTGTTTGAGGGTCTGTACCTTCTATCCAAAGGCAAGTCAGCCTGTATGAACCATTGTGATGCCAGCAGTCCAGCCCTGAAAAGCACAGGACTTACCAGCTGGCACATACTCCACACATCATACATGCAATAAACTGACACTTTCTGAGGAAAATGAAACACATCTGTACTCAGTGCTGGCAGTAGTTAAACAGTCTCCTTGTCAAAGGAGCTGGGGACTTTTCTTTACAACACTAATGGCTGTGGTAGGATGTAAAATACAGGCACAGCAGCGTGAAAAGCTCTACCAACTACATCAGGAAGACCAGGCCAATTTCTGTGGAGCAACTCTGCTGCCTGCAGGTGTAATTCTCCTTCACGTCCCACCTTCTGCGCCTCTCTCCAACAATAAACTCTGCAGAATATGCTGGAGTTGGGGTTCAGACTCCCATTAGAACAGAAAAGGGGATCTTCATCTTTATGCACCTTTCCCAGTCCCTGCAAAAGCCTCACATTTTGCCTTTTGGCAGTTGTACAGTCACAGCCATCCCATGTCCAGATTTGAGAAAATGCTGTTCAACAAAACCTCAGTGCAATAAAAACTCAGTGTGCAACATGGCAAATAGCAGCTCCACTACTAACTCCCAATTTAATTCAGAACATCCCTTAATCTTGCAAGTGCAGAGGCAAGACTGTGCCTTTAACACACTTCTCATTAAGAACTCAGCTCCCTGTAAACTGCATATAATCAAATTTCTGCACTACCCTGTTTCGGTTTCTCATTACTGCATATCTTTCATGTTTTAATTCACATGACATTAGATTTGCTGCACTAAATGAGCACCTTCTGAACTCCAGAATAAAATGGAGGTTAATTACTAAACCAGATTTTTAAGTGAGAGTAAAACTCTATTAATGCCTAAAGCAATGCTAAACTTGACAACTTAATTGAAGTTAAGCATTGCAGAGTTAAACTGCCCCAACAGCTTTACTCAAGCTGCAGCTCACACATTAAGACCTCCCAGGATCCCACATTTTACGCAGATGACAGGGGACAGGAGTCCTGACCCCAAATCTTGCATTTGCAGTGAGCCACTCAAGTGGCATTTTGTGATGGCTTCATAAGCAGATGTCCAGACCTCCCCACCACCTGCTTCTTACCTGGCTCGTCCACACCACTGAGCCTTGGGATAAACATGGGGAGACAATGAAAAGCAATGGGTAAAAAGAGCTCTGACTTCATGAATTACAGGTAGAGGCAAAAACTGCAATCAAGATCTGCCAACATTTAGCATTCACACAGTGTTAATTCTGTCACCAACAGCTAACCATGCCATAAGTATCCTGACTTATTGCTGCTCACTGTTAACCATCCACAGTCACTCTAATCTACACAAGAAAAGCCCAAAAGGATTGTCCAAATGGTAGTATCATCCTCATCTAAAACTGTGAAGTATGAAGTATGAACCTACAGGGTCTCTGTTTCCTTTGGAGCTTCTGGATGGCATTAAGAAAACTTACCTCTTCCCCAAAAAATGCTGCCTTGGGAAATCACCTGTAACTTTCTGCATATTTCTCAACAGTTACTGGAAATGCAAAAGGAATGGAGTCTGGAACGGTAAACATGGCTTATTTTCTATACTTGATGTTTTGCTATTGCCAGTCAACTGCAATTATCCAAACATGTCAGAGCTGGAGAATACACAGAAATGAAGGCAGCCTCAGAAAACACAGACTGGAGACTGAACATGGTCACCTTGATGGCTGATACCAAGTAAATCAAGCGAGACAATGGCAAGACATAGAACTGTATTCTTGCTTGTTATTCACAGTGTCATTGAAGATTTTTACTTAATTGCTACACTTCATTTTACCCTGGAAGACATCTCCAAAATAAACTTTTCCAGTAATTCCAATAACATTTTCTTTATGCTAAAGAACATATTCGTTAAAATCTCCAGTTTGTTGGCCCTTGAAGCTGCCAAAAACAATCTGCACAAAACTGAAGCATAGTCCCACAGAGTGAAGACAAGACCAGCCTCAGCTAAAGATTAGATGCTCAATTCCATGTGACATGCATTTAATATAGCTTGGCCAAAGTGCATTTTATGCTGTCCTGATGAACAGAAACAGCCACAGGTTACAGAAAGCCACTTGGTGCACAGCTCACCGAGGAACTGATTCTAGAACTATCCCAGAGCAAGAAATGGCCAAAGTTCATGTTTACTATTTTGGAAGTAATTTCAACTTCAGTATATGAATTCATAGCAGACAAGTCAGAGCTGGTGCATCAAAGAACAGGAATATTTTAGTCAACAGCCTGGTGGAATTATTATACATGTTAAACAGTCCAGATAACATCGCAAGTGATGAGCATCTGTCAAATGCTCTGCACAAACAACACCAAGGCACAGTTCTGCAGCACTGGACACAACCTCTGCTCTGAGGCTGAACTGCTCATTAAATGCAAGGTTATGTTGTAGGGTGCTTTGCATCCATCCACAACGGGCAGTGGCAGAGCTAAAAACTAATCTGCGTCAAACAGGGCTGAATCAAAATGAGCAAGAAAACTTGTCAGCCCTCCAGTCAGGACTGAAGGATGCATATGTTTTGCCCATCAGGTCTTAAGCTTGACCTGTACAATCCATTGTTTTTAGGACAAAATCCAATAGTTTAGCTAAGAAATGCAGCCCCTTGTTTTACTTCAAAAAGGAAAGCTGAAGGAGTGCAGCTTGGGAGATGTGCAGCCTCCTGCATAGTCCATCTTGTGTGCACTGTGACACAGAAGTGAGGAAACAGTTTACACATAACTCAAAAAATAACCCAAAACACAAAAAAAAAATGTCCACACTTTTTTCACTGTGAGGGTCATCAGTACTGGAAGAAGTCATCCAGAGAAGTTGTAAAGATTCTGTCTTTGGAGATACTCAAAGCCCAGTGTGACACAGCTCTGAGCAGCGGAGCTGGGCAAGATGATCTGCAGAGGTGCCACCTCAGTGACTGGGAGTCTGTCTAGCCACTGGGAAAAGCCTCAGACTGTTGGAAATAACTGTATTCCAAACTTTCAGATCCTGTCCATGTAACACCCAGCATCAGATTTGACAACATTGTGGCTGGCTTTGAGAACAACCCAGTCTGGGATCCAGAAAGCTGTGGTCACATCAAGCTCCTTCTCCAGGGAAGCCACACGAGCCCTCCCTGTCACAGCAGGCAAACACACATCTGGGGGCTGAAGGAACTGTTCTGTGATATAAGCATGTGCAGATCTAAATACTCATCTCAAACATTATCATCAGGACATCAGAAACTAAATAGGCAGTTAAGTCTTTCAGGGGGAAAAAAAAAAGAAAAATAAAAACCAGCTGATAGTGCTCATCCTCTGCTAAACATACTATATACCAAAATTCAGTTAATTCTAAATCTCATGTTGAAAAGATTATGAATTTACCTTTTTCTAGTAGGATTTTTCACTTTTCTAAGTAGTATTTCAGTGAAAGTGGAACGTACTAAAATCGCAGTGTCAGGCTCAAAAGTACATCAGATTTAGGATCTTGCCATATGCTGAACACTCCTCTCCCAACCCAACAACATGGATTTGAGCTCAAACCACGAGCTGAAACTGAAGCACAAATAGCTCTGAGCAGCACAGCTCACATGCATAAGGCTTGGTGGATCCCTCCTGTGTTTGTTACAGGCCTGGGGCTGCAACAAGATGAAACCTACGAGTACAAAACCAATAGAATTATTTAGGATTCTGAAATAAAGACTACACAGAAGTGTTGTGTTGAACAAAGGTCTGATTGAGGCAGATGTTTAAACATATGCTTAACTTCAGCTGGCATTTAAGGCTGGTCTCTTTCAAAGAAGCCTCATCTTGAACATCGGAGGCTTTCTTAGCTTGCAGCTCTCACTACACCCAAGACTTAGAGCACATTTAGGGGGAGGGCAGTCTATGCAGGCATTCGCTCAGGATGAATGCTTTTGGGAGACACTGTACATCATTTTAATATTTCAATTACTTCTATAACCTCAAACAAGCCCAAATTGTTTCTAAAATTCCAGCACGTCAGACACCTCCCTGAATTTTAACTCAAATTCTCATCTTCTTCTAACAAGATGCCAGGAAACAGAAAAGAGCCTGTTCCCAACTTAAATAAAATTCAGTTAAATTATCCAGATGGTTTTCATTCCACAGAAAATACTAAACCAGCAGTCTGCAAAGCATAGCATTTTCTAAATACACAAAATAAAGAGAAAACAATGCAGAAGTGGAAAGTGCAAATGCTGAGCCCATTATATTTTTGTTCCAGCAGAAATGCAGCACAATCAATACAATCTTGCAGTTCTAAAGGACCCAGCTTTCTGTTGCCAGGGGTGCCCTGCAGCTGTAAGCGCCACCAAATAAACTGCACACAGTTCAACCACTTAATTTTTCCTGTGCTACATGCAGAAAGGAGGAACTGCATTCCCACCCACTTAACCTCCAAAATCCAGCATTCCCTACAGCACAAGAAGCCAAAGAGCACCTGCTGAACAACCTATGTACTTTGAATGACTCTGCAAGCAGCCAAATTTAGCAAATTTGCTATTTTCTCCAAAGCACAGCCTGATTCTGCAGCTCTTAAATACAGGGAAAACTGTCTTAGATTAAATAGTGATTACAGATTTAGAATTTCAAGGGCTGTGAAAGTCCTTGCCACAGAAAATAAACCCACTGAGAAGAGACGAGGACAGATACTGCAATTTTCTGTGCTGTGCTATTTAATAAATCTCAATGCAAAGGAATTAAATTACAGATAGGGAAACAAGCATCTATATAATTACATGACAACACCTGAAATCATTCAAATGCACCACCAGCAGAATCAGAAAACTGATCAGCAAGAGATGAGCCATAAAAAAAATCTCTCTGCAGTTAGAGATGGATATTCATCCCTTTTACATGGCATCTCACTAAAATGTTTCATAGCAACGGGGCAGGAGCTATCCCACAGCAGGGGCTGGGACTGCTTATCAGCACCAGCCTGCTGAGTACAGCCCAAAAATGAGAGGAGAAAACAGGCCAGTGAGCAAACTCAGTACTTAAACTGAGTTGCTCAAACAGGAAGAAATCCCTGAAGTATTTCTTCTTTAGGTCAGTATGTTTTCTCATGCAGTGCTGCTGGCTGTCCTCCTCCCCGCCCTGCTGAGCGCTGCAGCACAGCCATAGCGCAGCGATGCTCTCACAGTCCTTGGGGAGAGCAGGACCCTTCCTGCAGCCCTCTAAAACAGCTCTTCAGGCTGCCCAGGAAGGATGGAAATAGTGGGATCAGCAGCTGATAAAGCCACCATCAGGTGCCCCGGGTCAAAAGCTCACCAAAGAGCCACCTTTCCTCAGCAGCTTCCTTTCACGGTGCTGGTTCCCAGGACTATGGAGCTGTGTTTCAGCATAGCAGCATTCAGGAACACAAGATCACTGGACCTGTTCCTCTGCAGGTCTGTTTATAGTCTCAAGTGGTGCTGCAAGGCAAAAAGCCAAACAGTTCCCAGTTACAAAGAGCAAATCCCTGAAGATCCCACCTGAAAACCAAGAATACACGCCCCAGACTGGGGCAAGAGACCACTGCAGGCACAGACAGGGAAACTTTGCCTTATGGACATCTTTGCACCCCAGCACAACTCTTACAAGCACCTTCATTAGAAAGGCTAAGTGAGGGATAATTATGACTCCTCCACAAAGGAGGACTGCTTTGGAAAGACAGCAATTACTGCCTGCTCGGATCTCTCCCGGAAAGCAGGAGGCTGCTGTAAAGGTAGGGTGGCCAATTCCTCGGGAAGTATCAAAAAAGCTGCAAGGAAGACCCCCTCCTCAACTCTGAAAATGTCCAGCAACAGCACCAGGCCCCTTCCAGCCTGCCCTGGTTTTGCTGTAGGGGCAGCTCCAGCACATTTGAGATCCTCATAACAGGCAGACCCATTTCACACTTTTCTACATTACCTGTCACACTTGAAAAACACAAAGCCCTTGCTGGCCCACAGCATCTTCAGGGCTAACAGCCCCTACAGCACAGCTTTGTACAGTATCAAAAGCTGCATTAGCTGGGAACCAAATTATCACCTGCACAGTAGTTTTGCAATTAGATTGAAACTGTAAATTGTGCAACCAGCTAAATAAAAACACAAGTTTGTGATACAGACATAATCTTAATTCAGCTCCTGCCTTACTCACCTTACTCCTTTGCAACCTGTTTCTACACAGATTCAAGCTCCTTTTGCTGTACCACAAATGACTTCACATTCCTAAAAAATTAAGCACTCCTGAGAACTAACGTATGTTTGTCGTCACTCTTAATATCCACCTTTGCCTGAAGCTTCTTCACCAACACACACCACTCTGAGAGGCCTTCTGGGCATCAGAGTCCATACCACCCTTCAACTTCCTTGCCTTCCTGCAACATTTCAGGACTTCTTCCTTTCATCCAGCTCTCTCTGCCCCAAATATCACCACTCTGAGCAGGTCTCCTCCATATGTCATGCTGTGACCTCAACTACAGAGATTTGGACAGCTACCTTTCAGATGGAGCTGAAAACCATCTAATTTTTGAGCACATCTTACTTGCTTCCTGGTAGAGCTGTTCCACTTTATATAAGTAACTATTTTCTGGAGTAAAGTCAGAACAATCCCATGCAAATATTCTCTCCATTGTATTACACCAAGTCACTCCTGCCCCTACCAGGCTCAAACAACACTATACAAGGCAAAATGGAGTAGCTTCTGCAAAAAAAAAAAAGACATGTCACAAAGACCATGGTTTATGTTTGGGCACTCCCAAGGACAGTGGGCACTTTCAATCCTGTGTCTTGAGTCACAGGCAGAACTGGAACTCAAAACTTCTACGTGCTGAGTGGACAAAGCTGGGGCAGGGGGATGTCACACTACCTGCTCTTCCTCATTTCTGTGAGAGCACACCTGCCCTGGGCACGTCACTCCGAGGAGGGTTTAGCAACAGCTCCCCTGGACCCAACACCCAGCTCAGCTCAGCAGCACCAGCAGCCTCTCACAGCCTCCCTGGCCAGCTCAGGCATTCCCCAACTCCAGGCCAGCACTCACCAGCCTACTTTGAAGCCACTCTGAGTTCTTTCAGGAACCCACCTCATGGGGTTTTTTTAAATCCCACTAGGCAGCAGAACACATAAAAATGAGGTGACGCAAGGCTAGCCCAAGTTCCCCTGGTGAACATAGCCCCAAGTGTCCAACAGGATGTGACAGGTGGAGGGGCAGGCGAGCCCAGCCGAGATGAGGTCACGAAATGAGCACTTTGCACAGCACACTACTAATCTTAAATTCCAAACTCATTATGCACAAGCCTAACAAACAAAGGAGCAGCTTAGCAGATTTACAATGTACCTTCTCCAAGGGTGGAATAATTATTTATCTGATAGCAACCTTCATGATACAACAGCAGTAAATAAATAAATGATCCCAGCGACTCTTGCGAACTGTGCCTGTGGCTTCACTAGACAGACTGACAGCTGGAATGTGCCTTTAGCTGGCTGAGCTTGAGCAGAGCTGTAAATATTTGCTACAAATAAAATAAAGCTTGCTAGACTGAGCAGAAACCCAAACACAGTAGTTAATGGCATCCAGGGCACACAGTGCAAGAGACCCACACCCCCCTGAACTGCTTCCAGTGAACAGCCCCTAATTTTTTTTCCCTAAGATCATTCCCTCCTGCATGTGTACACATGTCAACACCATCCTGATTTCATTCTCTCAGGTTGCAACTTCTATCCAGGCTGAAGTTCACAAACATTATAGAAAGGGTTTGTATTCCTAATTTGGCTTTACAGCTGCACATTACCATGCAGTGACACATCCAGAAAAAGCATTTCCAAAGTCATACTTTATACAAGCTTTCTCCTTTATTTAGATAAAAACCCAAAGAATCCTGAAAGGAAATAGTACATGTGCACAAAACATGCTCAGCTAGGCTCTCCCACTCAGATCCTTTTCCATTCCTATGGCATTATTCCGACCTCCCAGTTTGAAGCTCCAGAACCACATGTTCCTCTTGCCCATATTCCCAATTTCTCACCATCTGACAGATTCCAAAGTCTGCTCCCATCTTCTCACCCTGAAACAGTACCTCCAGCCCAAGTTTTCTGGCTGGCTGCTTCTCCTCCAGAAAGGATGACAGCAGTTCCTGCTTTATGTGTTTATATGTTACAACAGGACAGCTGGCACTAAGATTAGTAACAATCATTGATTGCTCCAGTCTCCATCCTACAAAGCATCCTTCGCTTGGGACACTCTGGTTGTTCCCACTTCTTGTTACTTTTCTCCCACCTCCAAACCCCAATTCCCCTGCCCTACTTGTTTCCCCCATTGCTCCAGCAGTTTGTGTTGTCACATATTTGCAAAGAAAAGAGACAGCATCTCAGCATTCGGGTTACAGGCAAGCTGTAACAATATACTATGTTATCATCATGCTGCTTTAAACACATTAAAACTGGCAAGACTCCAGCCCCTAAATATCTCAGAGATTATCAACATCTTTCCAGGAACCCAAAATACCAATATTCACCCGGATTTTCTCAGAATTCACCCAAAATAAATTCTTTAATGTAACAGTAGGCCAAACCAGGCATGTAATCCTTGCACACAAAGATTGCTTTTGTAGCTTTAAACAGACACAGACATGCTTCCAACTCTCCAAAACTTCAGGAAGCAGCCTCACAGGGTGGCCTGAGAAGACCAGACCCCCAACATGCTCTCCCCAGCCACACCAGCTCAAACAGCAGGTTCACGTGGGTTTTTGCCCATTCTGTGCCAGAAGAGCAGCACAAAGGAAGGTGCAACATACCTGTGAATCTAGATCAGTGTTTTTTGGGGAGCAGTTGAGGAGGATGAATCCAAGTCTTCCCAGAGGTGGCAGCTGCAGCATCGTCCCCAATGCAGCTGTTTCCCTCAGCTGTAATATCCCTATGAAATACCAGCTGCAGGACTGGGCTCCAGCCACCTGACAGTGCACCTGAGGTGCTCTAGAGTAAGAGAAAAAGGGTCTGAAAAAAAGGCACTTGTTTGTTCTTGATGCTCATTTCTGCATGGAACACAGATTTCACAAACCCCACATCTGCCAGTGTATGTCCGCCTGCATTGTAAAGGAATAATCTTCATGGGAACTGATTTAAAAAAACTTGTTTATGGTTAGAGGCTGCTAATTACAACATTAAAATACTAGCCTGAACCTCACATTACACTTGCATTCTGTTTTACATAGCAGTACACGTAACAATCATCACAGCAAGCTGCTCTGTTGGCTCATGCTGGAAGAAGTAATTATATATCACAGCAACACAATTTTGCCCTTCAACCTGCCAGTCCAGTCCATGCAGCAGCTGTGAGCAGCAGGTCAGGGTGGGGGGAGCCTGCAGAGTGTTTCTACATAATCACTTACCACTGAAGAAAAAAAAAAAGCTAAAAACCACCAGCCCCTGGCTTGCATGCTTGGCAGAAAGCTGCTAACACAAACATTACAGCAGCCCTTGCAGCAGGGATGTTACCAGAACACATGAGCTCGATCCAAGGGCATCATTAGTGTGGAAGTATTAGCTGAGAGTTGTAGTGCAAGCCTTCCTTACTAACTGTCACCATTTCTGTGCTTGTACCAGTGATACCCACACTATCCTGTTTCACTTGGACACTGCTGTGACCTCTCTGAAACATCTAATCCCAGGTGAAGCCCACAGGCAAGAGTGACTCAGGCCTGTGCCAGTCACAAGCTGAATTTCTGGGCCAAAACACTGAGACAGAGCCTTTCAAAAGGCACCCAAAAACTGTTGGTGCCCACCCACAGCAAGCAGAGCCTTGGGGTGCCTAACACTGAAAATTGCACTTCTGCCTCAGATGGACTGGAGAACAGGACGACCTCTTCCAAGACTTGGGCTCCAGTGAATCTGAGTATTTCAATCTTGACACTCAAAGCAGCATCAGGTTTTTCACAGCGGTTGCAGATAAAGCAGTGGTACAGTTATATTGCAAATATGCAATAAAATTCATTTTCCTCTGCTGTTTTTTTTTTTTCTCCAGCATGAAATGAAGTGTAAAGCTACACACAAGCCATTAATTGTGCTGTTGCTGTTTAACTAGAGATTACCAAAAATAAATCATCACAGTTCTTGTATAATATGATAGTGCTGCAACAGTTAACTGTCCAGCAAAATCTGCCATGCCAGGCTGCTTAATCATGTTGTCTTTGTTCCAGCAAAAAATTATATTAAAAGACAGTTAAATTTTCCAAGCAAAAATGCTACAGCCTGTGTATTTCAAAAACTTTTTGAAACCAAAATAGAACGAGACAGACAAGAATGGCCAAGAGCCTGACCAGCTTAATGGAAGTTGGACTCTCATTTTGTTCCCAACACTGAAACAGCAGATTGTTCACATAAGACAATTAACAGTCAACACACAATTTTAACTTTCTTTTTAGCAGAAAAGTAAACAGAAAATTACTCCTTTTGTTTCAATTTCTAAGTCTTAAAGCACATTGCTTTTAAAAACAAAGGTAGAATCAGGAGGACAGCATCATTAAGTGTCAGAACAGGTTTCTCCTGTACCCTCATTTTTAAGCAGCTGTACTGATTTTTTCCCAATCAACTTTTAATCAGAGAATACAGTTAAGAGGCTGAATTTGCTCGTAAAATAGTACATCTGCAAGTCTCTTCTGCTCTCACTTCCCAGTTTTCTTTCAGATCCTGACCAGACTGTACAGCAGGAATTAGTCATGGTGCCTACCACTGTGCTGGGAAGGACCTCTGATACACTGCCCTAAGTGCCAAATAAAAACATCCACAGTGCACAAGAGGCTCTGCAATTACTCGTTAGTGACAGTGGATAGATTCACAGCAGCCCCACAAATTCTATACCAGAAGCTTGTGAAATGACCCCACTCTACGTGGGGAAATGAGCAGTACCAGGGGCAGCCCAGCTCTCCATCAGCAGGGCTGCACAGGCTTATTTTCAGCCTTTTAAGAGATAGAATTGATTCAAACTATCACCTGGAATCTGCAAACCAACAGCAGCTAGCTAGAGAAGTTTCCTGCTCATCAGAAAAGTATGGATTTATTTCAAGCAGAATGCATATGTTCTTACACATAACTAATGCAGCCAGCAGTTTGATAAATAAAAAGCAAACACATGTGCTTGCTGAAAGATGCACAGTCAGTGCAGCCAGCTCAGCCTCAAAATATCTGTGCCCTCTCTGATCAGCTTGGCAGCCACACAAAACCCTCCCGAGGAAAGCAGGCCAGGGAAGCAAAAAGGTGACGCTCAATAGTTCGTATCAAAGCAAATGCTGAACTGAATTTCATGGGCTATTTCTGTTTCCTTGCTAAATAGCAAAGGCCTACTGCAAATAACAGAGCGAGAGTTTTGCAGGAGAGAAAAGGTCACCCAGGATCTCTGACCATGGCAAATGCTGTGCTGCAGACAGGGAGCAGCACCGGCTCCCTGTGTAAAGAAATACACAGAAATACCACTTATTGTCTCCACATGTTTATACAACAGACACTCCAACAGCAGCCTTTCCTTTCAAGACTGTTTTCAAAAATAAAGAAGTACAAAAAGATGTGGTGAGGGTTTCCTTCCCAGTGCAGCAAATTTGAGGTGCAGAATAAACATGGAATTATTGACTCAGTCACAAAAATGTTACCAGAGATTTCAGAGACATACTTCTGGCTTAGCTCTACTCCCACTGACGTTGGTTCAGACTTTTACCACTGATTTCAGGCAGTGCTGGCCTACGTAGCACTTCCAGCTCAGCTATTATTACCTTTTAGTTTAAAATATGTAATGTTCCTCTGTAACAGACGGAAAAATATTTCAGGAACTTTTTAAATCTGTTCCTCCAAGATACATTTTTATTTTTTTTAAATAACACTGAGACACGGTTCCTGGATGCAAGAACATGTGACCTGTTCTAAATAAAGGATATTTTCCACTTCTTGCACAACTGGAACAGATATAAGCAGTAGCTTGAACAAACTGCATTGCAGAACCCAACCAGAATATAAAACACTTGAATAAGATCCATAAATAGCAGTAATATGAAAAGACTACCTCCAATAAGGCACAAACTCAATGTTAAGCCTAATGTAATCAAGTTCAAATTCAATCACGCTGCAAAGTTCATTTACAAAATTAAATTTGATCATCTGCAGGCTAAGTCACTAGGGCACTTTAAAAGAGTCCTCTTTGGCTCCAGAGTAAGCACGCATTTCAAAAACTGTGTGTCTATTTGGGAAAATTAATATTTCCTCAACAATCATTGTGTATTAAAAGGGAAGCTTTAACTAAATCAAAACTTCAGCGTTGAGCACTAGATAAGAGGAACAAACCAAAAAGGAATGCTTTACAGAGGATCCTAACTGGAGAGAGATGAGGCACCAGCTGAAACAAGCAAAATACTGAAGGTTTGCACAAAGGAAAAGAGTTTTGGACAGCAGGAATGATGAGTATTTTATAAAGACATCACTGCTTTAATAATGACAAACTCTACATCTCAATGTTATTGCTCATAAAACAAAAATAAGCTTCTTAAGAAACTATCATGCAAATTAAATGCATTTCCTAATATTTTCTTCCACTAAAAATACTTCAGTAACTGCATCATTCAGGTGCTTTTTAACCAGTCTGAAAATACAGGCAACAGAAAAGGGCACAAATAGCAGTAATTTACCTGCAGGTTTTATTAAGAGCATGGCAGTAAATTACAACAGCTGACAATAATTTGCTGGTGCTCACGATGTCACACAGACCATCCAAATGGACACACACTGCAGACAACAAAAAAAATGCAGAGAAAATCAATTTAATACAGAAAATGTTGCTGCATTTGCCACACCTGGGTTGGTTCAGAGTGCCCTGTGCAATGGCAGGCAGTACAGCCTTTACCTCCAGATACCAGTTCGACATCCAAAATGCTGCCAGATGATTTAAAGAGTCCACATTTGAGATGTAACCCAATCCTCCAGTGCCCTGCTGACTGCATGCAGACACGTCAGGACCTGTGTTTACTTTTGGTAATAAAACTCCATCGATTTCATTGTACACTGCTCGTACCAGGAAACAAACCTTATTTGCTTGTTCATTACATAAACACATACATATTTAAGTGTATGTACTTGTAGATTAAGACTATTATACTTTGTGAATATGGCAGGAGAGGAATAAAATACGAATATGAGGGGAAAAAAATAGATCTCATTGTCTTACTGGGCAGCCTGAAAGCCCATTTTCCTCCCACAGAGAAAAGTGACTCTGGAGAAACCAAAGCAACTGAAATATCATCTCAGTTTTCAAAGACATTCGACCATGGCAAATTCCAGAGATCCCATGAACGTAGGTATTACTTTGCCCAAGGACCTAACTTCTCATGAGTTGGGAGGGTTTGGGAAGTATGGGTTTGACTGATCTATCTCAGCCCCACGTATCCTCTCCATCCCCTGTGATTAAAGCTTTTGCTGGGCTTACATTTTAACTTGGCCTCTAGCATTCAATTGTGGCTTGGCCTAAGTTAGTACAGTATTTACTGCAAAAAGCTTTTCTTATTGGACCCCTTGCGGCTTTGGATTGCAGACTTGAATTATGAAACAGGGATGGAGTAACTGCGAGGGCACAGTGGAGAGGAGAAATCTTTAACTGGATGTCACATATTGGAAAACAAGCAATCTGGGAGGAAGCAAACCAGAGAGTTTCACTGAGAGAAGCACAGCAGTATCAGCAGGGCTGAGTTAAACTGGCCAAAAAAAATGTTTCTTCTTGGTTCAGAGCACTGAAATTCTTACCTGTTTCTGAGCAGGATGAAATTTTCTCTGTACTCACAATTTCAGCTGCTATGAGTAAGCCAAGGAAGCTTCTCAACTCTTACAGTTAAAAAGATCAGAGAAAGCCCAGAATGTTGCTAGGAAATCAGCAGTTCTCACCAGGGAAAAGAGCAGATTGCTGTTTAGACTCAGCTCCTCACATCAGCTCTGCTTTGCCTGCTCCCCAGGCACCCTTCCAGAGTCAGGCTGCGGAGAGGGCAAGAAAGCAATTCCCATGGCCACAGTCCCACAGCTACACCACTGACCTGCTGCTATTCCACTCACTGCTATGCAATCACTCCTGATTTACATCCACAAGAGAAAGCAGCAGGGTGATGCTGATACCCTCGATAATCATCAGTCAGACTGGTTCCAGGCCTGAGCAAAGCTGAAGGGCTACAGAAGTCCTCGGAGATATGATCATGAAACAAACAGGTTTGTGAGCAACTTCTGCCTCCTGTTATCATCAAGTTTTATCAGCCTGGCTCCAGGGACAGGTTTATATGGACCTGGCATGGCCCCTGACTCCCCTGCATCTTCATCTCCCACAATACCAGGAAGACAGCTGAGACTCTCCCTGGAGGTACGAGCTGTACGTGAGCTGGGCAGGCTCCACGCTGAGGTTAACATGTCAGCTCACTATCTGCCAGAAAAACCAGGGGTTGTTATTCCACCCTCGGGGCTCCCTCTTCTCACACACATGGCTGCATGTGGAGGGACACGAGGCAGACTGGGATGAGCTGGTCACTGCTCCAAAAAGCTGTCCTGGAAACATCAGGGCAGATGTTGGTCTGAGGCACGCCAGGATGACAGACCTCTTTAAACCCAAAGAGTGGGCAGTGCTGTCTCTGCAGGAATACCAGGTAAGGATAAACTGGGGAAATTCACTCCAGGCAAGTTTGAAGTGACAACATTCAGAAGACAGTAAAATACTCAAGTTCTTCATTAGAGAGTTTATTCACTCCTCTCTGAGAGGAGTGAACAAGGCAAGGCTGCATTTGGGTCCCAAAGCACCAAGTCACAGGAATCAAAAGCACTTGCAGCATCTGTGCAATGTCAAATGCAGACCTGCTATCCATGCTCACACCAGGAAAGCACAGACAAACTGCTGACTGCAGAGGGGACAGCCACAAAGGGACAACTCCTGCACACCAGTTAGGACATGCAGCTGGTACAAACAGGGCTACTGGGCCACAGCACAGCAGTGATGCCTGCTGCACTCCACCGGCAACACAAGCTCTAAACCCGAGGCCCTGTGTGTCTCTCAGCTGCCTCCATCACAGCTGGAAGCCATCAGTGCTGGGAACCCCATCTGCTCTGCACATTAGCCTGGCTCTCAGATAATTACCTGGGTAATGGCAATTTCCCTGCATAACCTTAGGGAGCAAAGGAGTTCTGGCAACTTCAGTTTGGTTGGATGGCCTGTCAGGCTGTACATCACCAGCACTGCCTGTACCATTTAAGAGCTGTACCAAGGGGTATGGTGGGAGGCAGGGCTGCCGTGAAGACAGGCCACAGGAGGTGGCCCCACATCTGTCAGCCCTTGTGACAGGAATAGAATTTTTAGCACCTTTTGCTACAAACCTTCAGTGCTTCTGAAACATTCAGAAAATGATCAAAAAGTCATTTATTTACTTTAAAGTTTGTCTGACAGGCTGCACAATCCAAACTCACTCTAGCACCGTTTTTTTTTTAACATTTACATTCTTATTTATTTTCCCACTACACACAGACATGGGAAGAGCAGTGTTGAAAACTAAAAAGTGAATATAGAGACAAGCTAACAACAGAGCTGATTACAAACACGATACACTTGCAGCAATGACCTTACATTCAGCAGAGTGCTGCTAAGGAGAGTGTTGAGGTGAAATGGAGGGTTCCTTGAATGAAAAAACAGAGGGAGAAACGTGCCACAGCTGACAAGGTGGATGCTCAAGGCGCGGGAGAGCACTGACTCTCTTTTTCCAGCAGTAGGACGGACAACGGGTCGCTAACAGCCCCCAAGGGAGGGGAAACACACACAGACCGCCTTATTTCCCTTTACATAGCGTATCTACGCGATGCAGCCGCTCCAGATAAGCCAACATAGTCTATTTCAGGGAAAAACCACTCTAGGAAGAAAGCGACCTACCTAGCAAAAGTTTTCATTCCCCAAGCAAGTAACGAACCCGCTCTCAGGCTCAGAGAAAACCCTCAAAAAACCCCACGCACANCCCGCCGCGCCGGGAGGGCAGGGCCGGCCCGGGCCGCCGCTGTCACAGGAGCGCGGGGCCGCCCCGTCCATCCCGCCCCGTCCATCCCGCCCCATTCCCAGCCCGCTCCCATTCCCGGCCCGGCCCGGCCCGGCCGTGCGCGCCACCTGCCGCCCTCTCCCTGCGCCGCCCCGCCCCTGCTGTGACGTCACGCGGCGCTGACGGCAGAGGTGCCGCGCGTGACGTCACGCTGCCGGCAGAGTGCCCCAGCAGCCGCAGAGCTGCTGTGCCCGCCGCCCTCCGCAAAGCGCCGCGGGTGTCCCTGAAACACAGAATCACGGGATGGGCTGGGTTGGAAGGGACCTTAAAGATCTTCT
>VWZV01011275.1:619704-817772 GCA_013397155.1 Irena cyanogastra
AGAAAACCCTCAAAAAACCCCACGCACATACACAAAAAAACCCAACCAAAAGCCAAACAAGCAAGAGCAACCTTAGATGCTACAAGACCTTGCAGCTACAAGACCCTCCGCAGCTCCGCGCTCGGAGGGGGTCTCGGCCGCGGCGCTCACCGGGGCAGGCGCGGCCCCGGCCTCGCCCCCGCTGCCGGCGGGGCTGCCCCGGGTGACAGCCGGGCCCGCACGGCCAACAATGCCCTTTACATAACGCGGGCCCGGCCCGCCCTCCGCCAACAACGCCGCTATTATGGCAGGAGCGCTGGGCGGCCGCCCCGCTGCGCAGCGGCGGCCGGGGGATGCTCCGCGCCCGCGCCCCGCGGGGACCCGCGCCCCCACCTGCTCTTGAGGGGCTGGCTCTTCAGCTCGTAGTACGTCTTGGGCTCCTCGTGGAACTCCTCGCCCACCTCGAAGTCCGGCACGATCCCCGACTCCGCCTGCATCGTCGCCGCGGCCGCTGCGAGAGGGAGAGACGGGAGGTTACGGCTGCGGCGCCGAGCGAGCCCCNATGCGGCAGCCACAGCTGCTCTGTGCCAGTGCCTCCCCACCCTCACAGGGGGTGATATATACAATCGAAACATACAATCTAAACCTGCTCTCTCTTAGTTTGGATCCATTCTCCCCTGTCCTGTCACTACAGGCTCTTGTAAGAAGTCCCTCTCTGTCTTTTCGTAAGCTCCCTTCAGGTATGGAAGGGAGAAGCACAAAGGGCTCTTCATCTCCCCCCGGGAACATCGGGCACAGGCAGCAGGTGTCCAGCTGCAAACAACATTCCTGCAGTGCTGCAGAGCCAGGAATCAGCTTTGCCAGGAGTTCTGTTAGTGGGCAGGCTGTGTTTGAATGCCCACAGCAGAGATCAGGTGGTGATAGAGCGTCGGACATTTACTGTAACTTACTTTGACAGGTACAAAAGCAATGAGCCTTTGCATCTCAGGACTTTGCACTTCTCCAGTTAAGTTCCCAGCATGAGAATTGACAGCTCTAAGTGGCTTCCTTTGAACTTTATCTGCCTTTATAAAGAGTCCAAAGCTCATAAACATGGCAAAGAAAGGTTCAGTAAAATGGAACATTTGAAGCCAGCTGGGCTCCAGTTATTTCCAGCAGAAATGTTTCAATGCCATCTCACCTCCCAGTTTGGCTCCTGGCATGTTTGGGGCACTAAGAGCAGATAATCTCAGAACATGGAGGTGGGAAGAGCCCCTGCCACACACCACTGTACCCACAGGGGTGCCAGTCCCAGGGAGAGCCAAAGAGGGAGGGCTGGGTGGGAGGCTGGCAAGGAGGTCTTGGCACAGGAGGATTTGGATGGTGTCAGGGATCAGAGATGTCCTGTGCCTGCTCAGCCCCCTGTGAGTGATGCTGGTGGTCCTTCCTGGGGTTCAAAGACCCTGGAGGTGAGGGTCCCATTCAGAACTTGTTAAATGATCCTGTTTGGCCCTCGTTGTGCTCTTCAGTGCTGCAGGAAGATGGATTTTGGGAATGGGGCTCTGTCCCTGTGCTCACAAGGGCCCTTCTGTCAGCCCTGACTGACTCAGGACATCTCTAATCTCCCTTTACAACACAGAGGGCAAGAAACCTTCCTCAGCTCTGTCCTGTCCCCTTACCTGCTGTGACACTAGGATGGCAGCAACCCCCCTCAGCACAGAAATTCCACAGAGAATTTCATTCACAGCATTTTCCCAGAGCTTTGACCTCACTTGATGAAGTCATAGCACAGCTCAGAGGCCTGGGACATTTGAGGATGCTGTTGGTAACTGATGCCTAATAATCCTGGTGCCATCATATCACAGCTAAAACCACACCACTCGTGTTGTGCCACTGGAACACCAGTGACTCTAACACACCAGATAAACCAGGAAAAGTGTCTTTTCCTTACTCCCTTTCCTCCATACATCCTTTTTCCTCCATCACAACTGCCAAAGCTGCTCAGTGCTGCACCAGGGACCGGCTGCTCACACCTGGGCAGCCAGGACTCCTCCTCATTTCAGGCAATGTGAGGATTTGATCAAATAAACCCAAGAATTTTCGCTTGCTTCAGAAATTTAAGTCTCAGATTATTATGCAGCTGCCAAACTCCAAGCAATGACTTAATAGCAAGTGTAATTACTTTAATGAATCAGATACAACAAATTGGATAATGCCCTGAAGAATGTTCTTTTGAGCCCACATTGGCAGATGGCTGGGATGGCTCGACAGAGGAGTAGGCTTGCTAACAGTGCTTTGGGGGGGGAAAAAAAAAGGCAACCAACAAACAATTAAAAACAACTTAGAATAAACCCACTGTTTAGCTACATTTACAGCCTGAGCCTCTGTGGGCTAGGGCTCTGTGTTGCTGAGGAGCTGTGTTTTCACAAGTGAGGAATCACTCCATGATTTGATGAAGGCAGTAAACAGCAGGACTCATCTCTTTGCAATGATTTTGCTTCTATTTTTCCAGGTGTAAAAGTGAGATATTCTCTTCTGCTGTTCAAGATGTACAGCTTATGAGCCTTCAGCTCTGTTTTAATTATAGCACTAGTTCTAAAGAGCAAAGATCTCTTATGCAAATACATATCCCAGGCAATGCTGCTTCACTTGAGTTACCACAGCTTCAGCAGGAGCTGTGTGTGCAGCTCCCAGGGAGAAAAGAATCCGGTTTACTTCTCATCAGACCATGAATCTTTTGTTTCTGTCTAGCAACCTCTGTGCAATGCAAAGTTCTATCTGGTGTTCAGGTCAAGGCAATTTCTCATTGCACCTGGGCTAGCTGGGGCATTGACACTGCTTTGCTGAGTCATACAAAGTGTTCTATTCATAATAGATGCCATCCGTGTTTATAATATCATTTTAGAGTTCATCTTTCAGGGTGAAAGAACAATACTTCCACTGTGCCTAAGCAGGATACTAATTCGTAAGCATGCCCCAAAACCAAAATGGTGCTTAAAAATCAACCTTATTATGCCAGTATTGCAATTAAATTGCTATAAAGAAAATTAAATGAACCCCAAAATAGATATCAGGTAAAATTCAAGATGAAGTGACCATTGTATTGCTGCAGGATTCAGATTTCTGTATAGCTACTCTCTGTAGCTGGAATTCTGTACAACTCGGTTGATTGTTTTCCAGTTATGAATCTGAGACTGCTTTAGGGAGGTGAGCAAGAACAATTATCCAGTTTAGCAGAGTGAAAAGCAAAACACAGAAGGATCATTTGTCAAACATCACACCAGTGGCAGAACATGAACTTCAATCTAGTGCTCACATCATGGCCACAACCCTACTAAGACTGTTACTGGGAAGTATTTCTGTAGAATTGTCACTCCACAAAGGACAATGGCCTGGGAGCAAGTCCCAAACCCTCTCTAGGAGGTGAAGTCAGGTTTCATAAGGGATAGCCTTGTATTCAGATTTAGGGCTCACAGGGAATGCTCAGCTTGGTTTTCTATTGCTTGAAAGCAATTCCTTGCTAAGTCCTTTCCAGAGTTGGAAAATAACCCAGCAATAAAGGCAGTCTCTGTGTTTATGTGACACTTCTGTCTCATTTTTCACCCAAACCAACACAACTCCCCCAAAAGCCATGAGCACTTGTGTCTGGGCTCCCCAGTGCCATGCAGACACTTGGGCCAGCATTGTTCACTTATTTTTCAAATGATGGGTCTGATTTTGCCAAAGCCATTAAAATGCGTTCAGCTTATTGGGCAAATTCTCCTTTTCAGAGTGGATTCTCATCAAGACTGAGAAAGCAGCACAAAGGTTCAGGAGACTGAAGGACTTTGGTTGTGCAGCTCCTGAGAAAGGTTTATCAGGAGACACAGCTCTTCCTCATTTTGAACCAATATTTCCTGTGATTTCAGCAATGATTTTCAGATACCATGGGGTACAAAATTTAATGTGCAGCAAGCACATTGAGCAGAGCTGCTACTTTTCCCCCTCGTTACTCTTTGCAATTCCCTTATTTGTAATATCCTCACTTATAATTCTCAGAATTTGTATTTTTTCTTCTTCTTCTGGCCTACAAGTACCGTTTAAAATGATTCTCCCATCAGTAATGTTACTCCAATCACAGTCTGGGGATCTCTCGTTGACAGCAGGGAGCAACAACATAGATTGATATCTCTATAAGTAGGCAAAAAATTGACACACAACTCAGCAGAGTTCCCAGTTTGCAAGAATTCCCCCGCACCAACTATTTGTGCATTCATGTGAAGAGGAAAGGAAGCAGTCAATGCTGCTATTCAAAATAAAAAATAAACAGACATGTGATTTAATTTTGAAGAAAGTTCCCAGACTTTTGCATTCATACTCTGCATTGTGCACTGTGAAATTCGTGAAGAGAATGCAGTTTACCCCTGCAGACTAAAAGACAAGAAGTTGTTATCGCTCTTTATCTCCCTACAAGGCAGCAGACTTGGTAAAAGCTTTCAGCATTGAGTATGAAAGAAAGGGGGCATTAAAGTGAGAGCTTCCAGTAGCCATGGAGAGATTCTGTAGTCTCTCAGGAACATCCTTGTCCCATTTCTTTGCTCCACCAAGCACATATAATGCCAGTTAAAATCTCCCATCTCCAGTATCTCATTTCTTGTCCCAGTTCCTTTTTCTCCAGCCACATTGGGGACCCCCAGCCTGTCACCCATCTCTTTCCTTCCCCAGCTGCCATTCCATCCCATCTTGCCCAGGCAAGACACATTTTCCCTCTTTTGGTCTTCAGCTCCCTCCACCTCCCAGTGATACCCACACACTTTAATTTAATCACAGTTTCTGCCTACCCTGAGTGCTGTTTGAGCTTTTTCTCCAATAAGGTGCAGTTTTCACCCTTTCTGCATTCAAATCAAGGGTTTCCTTTTCCCCACTCAGGAAAAGAAACCAAACAATCTCCTCTCAGCTCCCTACAGACAGGACCTCAGAAGTGTAACAGACAGGAAATCCTGCTTCCATTTAGGGTGGAAAATGCCTGAGAGGGATGAAACTCATGAACATTTAACTGCTGCTTTGCTGTACATACACCAGGTACAGTTTTGCAAATAATTATCATTTAGCCTGATTGTCACAAGAGCAGCACATGACATATCTCTAACATACGTGAAAACCAGCAGCCACATACAGCGAGATCATTTTTCCAAGCTTTGTCAGTTTTCAGGCAGGGCTTTGCTAGACAGCCAGAAACAACCAGATGTTTTGAGAAGTAATCCAAAAAATCATTTTATGAGGGAGAACAACAGGCCAGCTACCCCATGTCTCAGCAGGACAGCCTTGCTCTCCACAGCCTGCCCCACACAGGATGCTATTGCCAGGTCTAATAATTTCCCTGCAAAGTTTGCATTTGCTTCTCTTAGAAAAAAGCCTGGAGTTCTCAGATTGAAAATGGGCCCCCTTGTTACATGAATACACCAGGAGAAATAAGGAGAATTCATATTTTAAAATATAGTTTCTAGGAATGTGTCATCAGTTTGGAACAAAGTCTGAAACCCTGTCAGTCCCAAGGTGGTTTTATCAGCAGAACTGAAGGAGATTAATTCTGCAGCTGGGGTTCCCGAATGAATTATGTTACTCTAATGAATCATTCACTAATTCCCAGTCCTCCCTTTCTTCATCTCTGCCATATTTGGATAGGTAACAGAAGAATTCAAGGGGGAACTGGACAATCTCTCTTGTTCAATATCCTTGTTTTGATTTTCACATGTTCCTCTTTCCAGATGCTAACTCATGACACTGGTTAGTAACAACAGTGGTGGCACAAACAGAAGCTGGAAGAGCAATGTCATTCTGACTTGGCTTTAGGGCAAAAAAAAAAAAAAAGCCTAGACTGGGATTAAGTCATTCCCTTTGGTTCTTCATCAAAAGAATTGCCTTCATGATTTCCAGGCCAGAGACTGAGCCTGGTGCTGGAGGCAGATGTTCCTGGGTTCAAACAGAGGGTGTGGAGGGGTCACAGCTGCCTCTGCAGGGACAAATGGTCAGTCCTCCATGGTTTGGGGAGGTATTCAGGGACAGGACTTGCAGGCTGGAGAGGAGAGTCTGGAGACTCCTGCCTTCAGTCCCTGGCCTGGAGAGCAGGATCTGACAGGCTCTGAACCGGGCTTCCAGCCAGGAACACCCAGGCACCTCGGAAGTGGTGACTGCATTTGCAAGGGGAGAAGTAGGGAGCTGGCCTTTCCTTTGAGTGAAAGCTGAGGTTCTCCTGAGCTAGAACAGCTCTAAGAACTACTGCCTTGAGAATGACAAATCCAAGGCCAAGACAGGGTCAGAAGAGCTGGCAGCAGGCTGTGTGTCATCAGCTCCTCCTGGGGACCAGAGCGTTTTTCCTCCAGTGGGAAAATCATTTGAGTCTTGCTTCTCGAGGAGGGCAGGCTCATCCTGCTGAGCTGTTGTGGGCAGGGAAGGCAGGGCAGAAGCAGCCAGAGCTGGACCCCAGCAGGTATCACAGTCTGGCACTCGGACACGGCCATGGACAGGCTGGCAACAGCAGCTGGAAACTCATAAACCTCTGTGGAATAAAGTTTGTGAGGCCAAACCTCATCTGGCCAACACAGCATTGCAAATCCAGTTAATTAAACTGGTGCAAAGGCCAGAGCAGACGTAGATAAACCAGGTTAAACTCTCACTTATGCTGATTTAATGTAATTCAGTACAGCATCAGTGGTAGTTAAACTGATTAGAGAGTTAACTGGTTTAAATACATTTGCCCTAAGTGCTGGCACTGGTTTAACTGGACTGCTTTAAAGTGAAAAGCAAACTGCAGAGCTCTGCCAAACTTCTCTGTTGTATTTAAACCAGTACAACCTGTAGAGACATGTAAGAAAGTGCTTTTAACCAGGAGCAAAGAGCACTGAGAACAGGGCACTTGGCCCAGCAGCCCTGGTCTCTGGTTCCTTATTCTCAGCTTTCCTGAGAAACAGAGCCACCTTCACGTCAACAACACTCAGGTCTAAATTTGCTTCCCAAAAATCCTATTATAAAAGGTGAGACTAAAATCACAGCCCGTTTTTAAAATACACAGTCTCATCAATTTAGAGGGAAGGTGTTTGTTTCCTTTCCCACTGTCTAATAATAGTTTTGAATGGGAAAAGTACAGATTTTTCAGTGAAAACTTTCTCAGGCTTTCTGTTTCTATACAATCCCAGAATTATTCCTTTGCTTTGTGTGTCTTTTGAGATATTTCATTACAAGCACTATCTGAAAAGAACAAGACTTTTTTAACACTAGAAATATGAATATTAGTAGTCACAATTAATTCAAATACCAAGACTTTCATATTCCTGCTTTCCATCAGGCCTTTATACACACACCATGAAACATAAACCCTCCTCAAATGTCTTCAATTACTCACTCACCTGAAATCAGAATATCTAATATTATTCTAATAAATACTAAAGTATTCTCCACCTGAAGTCAGAATCCCTTTTTTTCCCCATCTACTATATTTCTACATTTCTATGCCACCACCTAAAGAGTTTGTCTTCAAACAAAAATTAAGCAGCAAGAGAATCACAAATCCACAGCAAAATAAAAAAGTCTTTAGTACATAAAGCCTGCTGAGACTTGTGGGGTTTTTGAAGCAGAGGATTTAAAGGATAAAGGCCAATTTGCTGAAATTTTTTGTGCTACTTTTCACACTCTTGGATGTACAAAAAGGATGCCTTCAGCTAGCAAGACAGTGTGGATTTTAAATCCATATTATACAGAGGTAATTGGTAGCATCAAGGGCCAAAACTATGTATAGTTGAGATCAAAACTGCCCATATATTAAAAAAAAAGCTTCCCAAAATGCTTCTTGAGTGATCATAAAATGCTTTGCTCAGAATGTGTGCCTACTTCAGATCCCCACAGGGATGTAATACTTTTTCTTCCCCTTATTGTCTCAGCAGGCTGCCTTTTGATCTGAACAGGCTTTGTAAGGCCATGTCATTGCCTCCATCTACCTGGAAAGGATAATTTGCCAGAGGATTCTTTTTTCCTTAACGAGGCTTCATTAAGAAAAGGGCAGTTAAAAGCCTGTTAGCCCAACCCCACCGGCTGAATGTGAATGCACTGGGGCCATGTCCTGCTTGTGAAGAAAGGCCACTCAGCCATGAGAAGGGATGTCCCTTCCCCTAGTGCAAATCCAGGGAGGAGTTTAAATGTTTACTTCAAATACGTGTGTACAAGAAGCAAAAAAACGAGGTAGCTTATCCAGTAAAATGCCTTTGTGGTTTTTCCCCTGTTTGCATCCCTCCATCAGCTGTTCCCCCGCGCTTCCCTCAGTTCTGTGTTCATCCAGCACTCGTTCCCACCAGTGCCAGCCTGTGAGGAGGCTGGGAAGATGCTCTGGGAGGAGCATCAGTGTTCCCAAACACACAGCCCAGCCATGTGCAGAGCATGGCCCCAGCAGTACAGCTCCACCAGCCACTGCTGCTTCTCATTCTGTCACTCCTCTGGGAAGCACCAACGCTCCTTCCTGGCTGGGCAGAGCTGATAAAGAACAGCACAGGCTGGAGCAAACTGTGCAGAGCTCAGTGACTCCAGTACATGAGCAGGCACATGGCTTAGCCTCCCACACCTGCCCAGTGATGGAGTGCACGAGAACAGGGTGCTCAAACTGCTTCACATGGCCTCCATCATTTGTCAGAGCAGCTTTCGTGGATTTCAGAGCAGCTGAAGTGAGCTGCCTCCTCTCCAAGGAGCTCAGGCCAGCCAGCAAGCCAGACCTGGAGCTGATGCTGTCTGCTTTCCCAGCAGTTAATGCCATTCCTGGGCTCTGTATGGCTGTGGGAGAATGGAGGAAACAGTCTCTAGTGATACCCATGGAAAGTCATTGCACAGCAGGCCTTGAGGTGAAGTTATTTGCAGCACAAAGGCCTCACTCAGCAGTCAGCCAAGCCTCCTTGGAAGGGTTGAGTCTAGAGCAGCCAAAGTTACCTGAAATCCACCTTCCCATGCTCACCTGGGCTGTTTGGCATGCAAGCAGTGCAGAGCAGCCTTGGGTATCAAGGAACCCTCACACCCCTGTCTGCATCCAGCTAATTAGGCTGATGGTTGTCAGAACCTCCGGAAATCTTTTAAATTTCAATAAAGGCACAGAGGAGGCTACATGTTGTGGCTCACAGATGCCCTGATACACACCAGTGGGAGCTCCTGTATCAGTTAGACCTGATCCCTATCAGGGGAGAGGTATTTCTGAAGTAGATTGCTCTGTCTGGAGCTGATAAAGCCTATCTCACTTGATTTTCCCCAACAGTGGCTGGATTTACTGGAACCAGGAGTGTATTGAGAGCTACAAGTGCAGTAGAATCAGAGCTCAAGATGTGTGGAAAGCCTGGAGAATTTGCTGTCCAAGCCCAGGAACTTAAGTCCTGTTTCTTATAAAGAGCTAAATTTTGCCCTGCTCATGCCAGGTGATTACAAGGCACCTCAATGCCTGTCTATCCTTTCATGGAAAATCATCTTCCTCCCCATAAAGAAGGGCTTTTAACCAGCTGCATTTCTCATCCTCTGCAAGTGCAAAAGGCACTACTCAAGCCACTGTGATGTCCTTGCTGAGGACAGCCTTGAGGGACCTTGCTGAGATAGAATCAAATACATGGTTGGGACTGACTCTCATAACCTCCTCCAGAGCAACACACCCAAGGTCAGTTATCACCTCTGCAATAAGGGTTTCTTTGGGAAAAGAAAGAAATTAAAGCCTCTTTCTGTTTGAAGCATGAAAGCCCCCAGGTTTCTGCTACCAGAAATTGACTCTTGTCAAGCCATGGAGCAAGAAGCACACAGTCCCCTGTCCCTGACCTGGCGTGAGCATCAGAGAGGTCAGGGCTGCTGAATGCTGTTCTGAAAGGCCAAGAAAGGGCCACCCATTGGTGACACTAACTTGTCTGAGGCAGAAAATAAAAATACATTATTTATAATTTCTACACGTTATCAGCAGCAGCACAAGGTGCAGTCACTGGCACTTCCCTGGATCCTAAGTGTTCATCAACCTTTCCTTGATGTTAGCAAGTCTATTAATAAAGTGTTGCAAGCAATCAGAACTGCTCCACCAGCCTGGGAGGGGGAGTGTGTTGGTGACACCGTGTTCCAGCTGAAAGTCATGTAAAATCCTCCAAACCTTCTTCTGAAAGACACCGTCATCAGCAGCAAATGTAAATGTGCAATCACAGCACCTTGTAATTAATGGGGAGTCACAGGCCCCGTCAGCACTGCAGCTCCTTTTCCACTGCTGGGGAGTGAACAGGATTCCTGCCCAGCTTGGGCATCATCAGTAAAATTCAGCACATCCAAAGGTAAGGAAAAAAAGATGTCACCATGTGCTGACCTTCCCAGGTTTGCTGTGTGGCTGAGCAGGGGCTGAAGCCCCCCTGTCCCTCGGCTCCCTGGGTGATGGAGAGGGCTCTGCCCTGGACCTCAGCAGCAGGGTGATGCTTTTGCTGACTGCAGACACATCTGAAACCCCACGTCAGCACTCTGGGGAGATGCTGTCTGAGCTCATTGCAGTGTTAATACTGGAAAGATCATGTAGGCCTCATTAAGAAATAGTTTTGTTCTTGAGTCTGTCTTATTTTTTAAAGCACCCAGGAGACAACAGAACCACCACATTTCCTCTTACACTCAATTTTCTGATTGGGGGCCTGAAGTACTTAGTGCCAGATGTTGCCCTGGTCTCATACAATGCATGTGACACAGGCACCAATGCCAGCAGCTACGTTTGCCTGTGATGTCAGTGCACACAGCAGCCAGGAGAAAGCCCCAGGGGCAGCTAACAGGGGCATATGTGCAAGATCATATATTTTAGATACAGTGTTTTGGTCCTAAACATGCCTTGCCTAAACCACCAAACATCAAGCTGCCTCTGCTCAGCATCACACCACCCCCATGTTTATTCTTTGTCATTGTTCTTGCCCATGCATCATGCTGTCAGTGACACCTAGGTGTATTATTTTAAGTGAAAAATTAAGTGTGGGAAAAACTACTTCACTTATCCAAATTCTGGCCTGGATTGCTATAAGATTTTCTAGAAAATTGCATTATTATTGTGAAGAGAGAAGTATGTTAATGCTGTGCCATTGCATATATTTACGGTCTCTCCTACACTCAGCATGAAGAAATAATTCACAATTAATGACATTCTGTTCCCATTCCAGCTTTGCCCACATCCTCAGATCTCCATGCAGCTGCGGCACAAGAGATCAGGAACAAGAGACATCCAGACCAGAGGAGGGCAGGGAGTGTTTGCTGACAGGTCTGGGTGTGCACCCACAGCTTCCCATGCTCCTGACACGTTTGGTTGTCCCTTCCTTTGCTATGCCAATAAAGCCAAGGAAAAACCCACCTGAAAAACACTTCAGCAGCACAACCAGCAGCTGTCCAGTTTTAGACCCCTCAAAAGCTTGCAGGAGCCTTCCAGTACTACCAGAACAGAACAGCTAATGAAATACAAGGAGTTTCCAAAGACTCTCACCTGGGAGACAAAAGGCCCTCCTGGTGTGATGTCAGTGGATTGAAGATGCTAAGCAAGGAGCTGGTCCTTGGACCTCACTGTGCTCCCTTGGTCAGAGAAAACCCTGTATCTCTTCTCTGCTAGAAAGGGGACATGAAAAATGAGAAGGAAGCAGAGGGGAATTCCAGAGAGCTGAGTGGGGGAGCAGAGAAAAAACTGTTGCATGTCTGGCATGCACCTGACATTTCACTCTTAAAAATGCTCCCAGTAGATAAATTCAGATAAAGGGGCAGAAGTCTTATGATTCAAACACGTGTTGAATAAGAAACCACATAAATGAAAATATCAAGGATTCACTGACTGATGAAGCAATGAGCTCTATTCTGTAAACATATTTTCAAAGGAAAATCATGTGCCTTGTGTAAAAAAAAGTTATTTTCTTTTGGCAAAGCTCTATGAAAGTTCAGTGAGCCACATCCAGTTACTCTCAGTGGGATCTGAAGCTTGCTTAAGGCTGCTTCAATATTTTAAGGATCTATTTTTTCTAGCAACATTGTCACATTCTGTCCATTGAGTGTCACCTTGTGACACAGCAGGACACCAGAGGCAGAGTCCTGGGGTGGCTGGACCCTGTGCCACCAGGGAAGCTCTGAACCTGGGTCCTGCTCCTGCTGGCTCTGAACTGCAAAGTCAGGCAGGAAAGTCCTTCCAGAGGGTTGCTCATTCACCAGAATTAGGTCACTAAGGGAGAAGAAATGTCCCTGAAGACAGTAACAGTGAGAAACTTCCTACGTGAATTACGTGGGACTGGCAGCCTCTACGAATGCCACTCAAAGCACCCTCCCACCTCCAGGAGTCCATGGGGAGGGCATAGGCAATGGGATTTTTCCATTCTCTTAACCAAGTTTTTCCTTTTACCCATCCCCAGCTCCTCTGAAACACTTCAGAGTGGGATTTATTGACATCCCTGTGGATTGAGTGCCAGAGGAGCCCAAAAATCTGTGGTGTTGGGGTGTGCCTGCAGTTGGGAGCTGCCATACTTGGCAGCCCAACATCCCTGCCCTGGGTTCCCATTCTGCACAATGGGTCCAAGATGTCCAGCAGCACTTTTGTGATGGCCTTTCTACACAGTCAACACAGGAAGCTACAAATACACTCCTCAGAATCATCCAGAAAGTGGCAAAACTAAGCATTGCAATGTGCCTGGCAACTTCTCCAGCCCTCAAGCTGGTTGTCATGCTCTGAGCTGCCAGTATGGGCACTTCCAAGCAGGAATTCAGGTATCATGAAGTCTAGAAACACTATTTTTTTGCACACATTGCTTTTCTTAGCTTCTAAGCTCAGCCAACAGAACCCAGAAAACGACAGGAAGGACATTGGTTCAGAACAGAGGAGAAGAAACCTTCCCAACTAAAATCACTGAAACACCCTTGGTTTTTGGCTCTGCAGAAATGCCAACACAACCTTGAGGGCATTTATCTGGAACTTTGCACTGGTGTGCATGCGTTCCTGGACTTGCAAACCAGAGGACTCTGAAGAGCTGTGTACACCCCATCACACACATAGAGCTGGTTACTCATGGTGAGTACTGGTGCCTGCCATGAGTAGTCCTGTTGTAACCAGGGGCTGCTTCCTCAGAGAGGTACTGCCCAGCACGAATGAGAACATCATGGCTTGAGAGAGGGTGAAGGTGTGCAATGAAATCTGGTTGACATCACTGGCAACCAACTTGGTCTCAGTGTGGGGCTAATTAAAATGTCCCAGTCACTCTCAGGACACCATTTTATTCTTTTTCAAGGACAACACTCTCCTTGAAGGGTCTTAAAACCCATGGAAGGCTTCCTGCAGCAAGGCACCATCACTCCACAGTCTGCATCCACAGACATTTTATGCCTCTTTTCCCTACAGGTGTAATCCCAAACAGTCCAAAACACAGAGGCACTGGAACACATCAGCTGACTAAAATCAAAAGTGCTGTATCTCAACCATCTGTTAAAAAATGTGGGACCATTGACTCATTAGTTTCATCTAACTCTACCAGCACAATAAAAAAAACACACGCCTTCTGGAGAACAATATCAACACATGTGGGAGGATATCATCTCTGGAACACAGGGTGGGATGTTGTAGTTAAGAACAACTCTCTGAACTCTGTCAGGTCAGAGCTGCAGTAGATTGAAAGCATTGCATGGCATTATTGGGGTCTGGATCAGTCTCTTCCCAGGAAATGGGATTTGGGTCCTCTCTTTGACTGAGGATCTGGTGGTACAAAGCCAAGTGGGAGTTTGTCTGTTTTTACCACTCTATTTTAGAGCAGCTTTTAAGCAATTCATTTTTGAGCTGAAATTACTCAAAACTAGCAAAAAGAAGACGTAAGCAGCAACTTCTCCCACCCCTCTGTTGGGCTGTCCCTGTCTCATCTGGCAAACCCCGATTATCTGGGATTGCAGTAATTCTGGTGGATTACTCACAGGCCGACCACAGCCACTTGCAACAACTTTTCCAGACAAGGAGGAGTGAAAGCTGGTGAATACGAGTTCAGCAGAGTGTGCCTCAGTTCAGGGGAGCTGCTGAAGGAAACATAAATAACAAGGGAAATCAGCCCTTGGCCGAGTTCAGCCTTTGAAAGTTGAAGTCTCCTGCTCATGAGCTCACCATGCTCTGTTGAGCAAGTGGAAGGGAAACATTTTCTCTCTCCAGCGTGACTTGAAGAAAGGAAGTTGTGTGGGCAGAAGCACCGAGGTGACTCTAAACACAGTGATGTCTCCTTCCCAGGCACTCAGGCTTGGGAGCACTTGCTTTCTTCCAGTTGGGGGAAATTTCAATGGCAAGATGTATGGAAGAAAACATTCAATACCTCCTGCTCTGGAGACATTTATTTCTACAGCCAATTATGACTCCAGCCATGAAGTTTTTATTGCTACCTCTCATGCAGATTATTTATTGTAACTTCCTTTTTTTGAGTAGGCTGTTTATTTTTAAGCAAGTGCTGTTACATTTTTCACTAGATTACTAATAGCCACGTGCTCTGGCTGCTGAAGCTGAACAAGCTGATGTAACTCTAGGTCAGGATCTTAGATCCTGCCTTAGCCTGTCCCCAAAATAAACACAGAGGATGAACTTGGGGCTTTCTCTAAGAGTCCTGTGTACCTTCCACTTGGAGGAGAAGGTAGAGCCCTGCTCCCAGCACAGCCATCAGGGGTGGGATGTGATGGGTGGGACTGAGACTGAAGCACAACTTCTACCTGCCATCAACAGGGCTTTGCAAAGTACACGGTTAAGGCAGAACTTTGCACTTAAAACTACTTCTGCAATAGCCCCTTATTTATGATGCAGCTCTTTAAGCTAACAGTAATTTAGGAAATTCTCATCCCAGCTTTGGACACTGCTTTCCAAAGCCCCAGCAGAAGGCTGACTGCACTCTCTGGCTCAGCTTTGGGGGTTCCTTGGCCCATGTCACACAGGGACCATCTCAAAGCCCCTCCTCACCAATGTCCTCCACCCACCAGATTTTTTATCCTGCTGGGAGTTTCTGACAGCACTTTTGGGTTTTGCTGGTTTTTTTTTTTTGTTTGTGTGTCTAGAAATGAGGAAATAAAATTGCTCTGGGTTTCCTGAACATGCCTTCCTCTCATGAGAGGAGCTTACTGGAAACACACATTCCTGGATGGGCCAAACAGCCCTGGGCTGCCCTTGCTGGGTGCAGAACAAGCCTTGCTGGAAAACAGATGCAACAGCCAGGCTGTTTGGGTGTCTCCTTACACTCCTCTGTGCTTTGCTCTTGGGCATTGAGCAAGATGGAGCAGGGCCAAGGGCCCCAGAGCAGCCCCAGCTTCAGAGTCTGACCATCCTGCCATGCCCAGGGGAGCTCCCTCAAAACGTTTCATCTGCTCTTCAGTCTGCCAAGGACCTGGCATTGGGCACCTCCACTCCTCCCAGATAGAAGATTTCAAGGACACAATAGAGACCTACAAGCAATTTTTGGGTTATTCATGTTTACAGGTTCCTGGGGTAAAATGCCCCTGTTAAACACCATTTCCACAGTATTTCCAGTTGCTGAGATCAGTCCAAGATGTGGTACCCACATTTTCAGGTGATTGGTGCATCTGTCTGATACCTCCTATATGTTTATTGAAAAATAAATTTGTTCTCTACTGTTCCAAGTGAAGATTTGCTGGGATGAGTACACTCTGAATTCCCCTGAAGCTGAAGTTTTGGGATGGGCTTTGAAACCAATATGCTTTGGATCAAGCCTTCAGCACATTGCTCAATTTTCCATTCTTTGCAGGAAAACAGTTTACCAATTACAGGGTGGAAAAGGGCAACAGAGAGGTTTCCAAAGAGCTCTCACAACAGTGTCAGTCCCCTCATTTAATGACCTCACCAAGTGCCACTACTGTCCCAAAACTGCTGTGTCCTACAGCTCTCAGATACAGAGGTCACAGCTGAACTTCCCCCTTTTCTGGGATCAAATCAGAGGTTTTGACCAACTTCTATAATTAGGGAAGACTTACTTCCCCTCACTCCTTTCCATTTGAAACGCCTCAAAGGCTCTGTGGAAACCTGACATTTCTTATTTTAGCAAGGCAGATTTACATCCGACTTCGCGTTTCTCTTGGAGCGCCAGCTGAGCCCATCGCTGTTCACTGAGGAGCACGGGAGCCGCTGCACTGAGCAACTTCAGCCCAACGTTTTGGAGAAAATCTACTTTAGTCAGCATGTAAGCCCCGAAATGCACATTTAATTCCCCATCCTGCCGTTCTGGGCCGCCTGCAGCAGATGGTGCTGCCGACTCGCCGGGAGCCAGCATCGCTCGCAGCCTGCCCGGAGATGCAGGCACGCACCGGGAGCCGGTCATGTTGCCATTATAGTAATAAAAGGCGCTGACTCCAAGGCTGGTTTTGGAGAAAATCTACTTTATTACAAAAGTTCTCTACTTTTATACTCTACTCCGATCCAACTGGACCGGATTGGTTAACTAATCAATACATTATGCCTGGTTGGCTGGTTAGCTTAACATCTTAACACAAAGAGATAGAAAAAGGGAGAAAACAGCACCTGCAGGTTGTTTAGACTAGAAGTTATCATGTTTAGACTAGAAGTTCAGAGCCTCACAAGCAGAATCTGAGAAAGTTGGTTTTCTCAGTCTCTGACCAATTTGTGGGGACCACAGGTTATGCTGGGCAAGGGGCCCAAAGAACACCACCTCCCACCCTGCGCTGGGCTTGGCATCCTTCCTGGCTGTCCAGCACTTGCCACACCCTTGCAAGTCTCCAGCTAGAAAGCAGGCTGGGCCCGGGTGGGTTTTAGGATAAGTCAATGAAAATACGCGCAACCTTTTATTTGCTAATGTGTGTGATCCATTTGGGGAGTGAAAAAAAAAATCTTACATAGATGTGAGTACACCTAGGATGTCACGCTAAATAAAATAATTACTTTTGTCCTAGCTCCAATTCCCAGTCAGATTTTGCCCTGTGCTTCTTTTTAAATTCATTAGGGCACTGTGGAGCTGAGAATCTGTGTCTGTGAGAAATTCCAGCAGCAGGCCTGCTAACTGCTTCCCAAGAGAAAAACTTTTCACTTTCCCAGAAAATTATATAAACAAATCTTTGTAAGTAAGTTCTCTCTCAAAACAACAGGTGGTGTTTTCTTGCACTGTTTTTCATAAACACCTTCCACATTGTTTCTTTCACTTAACCTATGGTAACAGAGGGGTGTTATTGCTGTTAACCAATCAACTTCCAGTAGTAGCTAAAGGGTGTATATAAACTAGTGGAATTTAATAAGAAATAGCCTTTTTTTGCCTTCTGATGAATTAGAGTCTCTTTGTGTCTTTGTTCATTCAGATAAAACAGGGCATCCCCTTTCTCCCCAGTGAAAGCAGGGACTGAGGTCTTTCAGAGAAGCTCATTCTCTGTCTGACACTACCTGAGCTGAATCCCTGGCCCTTGGGAGGGGATGGGCTGGGTATCCATAATGTCCTGGTTCTGGCTGGGATAGAGTTAATGCTGTTCCAAGCAGTTGGTACAGTGCTGTGTTTTGGATTTAGGATGAGAACAACACTGGTAACACACTGGTGGTTTAGTTGCTGCTGAGCAGGGCTGACACAGAGTCAGGGACTTTTCAGCTTCCCATGCTTTGCCAGTGAGCAGGAACACAAAGAGCAGGGACAGCTGACCCAAACAAGCCAAAGGGATGTTCCAAACTAGAGAATGTCACACTCAGTACACAAACTGGGAGCCACTGATCACTGCCCAGGAATGGTTATTGGTCACTGGGTGGTGAGCAATTGTAGTTTGAGTGATTGAGTTTTATTCCTCTCTCTCCTTTTCATTACTATTATTAGAAATATTATTAATATTATTGGCCTGCTCCATTACCCTGAGATCAAACCATGTCCTGGGGCAGCTGCAGCCTCCATACAATCAACAATAGCTTATTTTTCCAAGCTCAAATAGAAATACCCAAAGTGCTTCTATGATTTTTCACCAAATCAATACCTGAGAGCATACATTCCTCACCACATAAAGCAACGTATCAGCTCTAAATAATAAATGAGGTAGAAGTGTACAGCTGGTTTAGAAAGACCAAAGAGACCAAGCATTACATCATTTACTGTTGCTAAATTCGTAAAAAGCCTTGCCTTACAACCAATCAGCAAATCCCACTTTTCTGTGGTGTGACTCCAAACTCAGGATGGCTGTCTCATGTCCTCAGAGATCTGCAGCAAATATGTGAAATATGTTCTTTTAAATTAGCCAGCTTCAGTACCACAGCAACAGAGTCTCACCCCAGGCTGGTCTCCTCCACCAAACTGCCTGGCACAAGGTTAATTTGAGCAAATCTCAATGTAATTATATGTGTATGTATATATATGTATAATCACCATCACATATGGCATCATCTGGTGACACAACACAGTTTAGCTGAGGTATCTCTGCCACCCCACTGCATCTTCCAATTCTAGGAGGAAAGGATGGCTTAAGGGTGGCTTTGGGGAATATTTCCCTCCCCCCAGCTGCCAGGACAGCAGCTTGGAGCAATTGAATTATTTTGTCCTCAAGTTTTCCCAGCAGGCTGCTGGGAAGCCCTACAGATCTGGCCAAGCTTCTGTCAGCTGGACCAGGCACAGCATTCCTCCCTCCACTGCCCATCCCCTGCTCTTTTGGGGCAGCACAGCCTAGGCAGAGAGGCAGGGTCTCAGAAACAAGGTTCCTAAGTTACCCAGATTTCCAGGGAGCAGACATCACCTGTAAGACGCAGTTTGAAGCTCCCAGAGAGTGAATGCACACCATGGAGCAGTGATTGGATATGCCTCCTGCAGCTTACTGCTTCCAGGCAGATGATTGCTGCATCACTTTCTGCATGGCTTTAAAGCTGTCAGGTGCAGTGTCAGTGGTGTTCAGCCTTACAAGCCCCTTTCCCTCCCATGGACTCCAAAACAGACCAGTCTACATTTCCAGAACAATGACAGAATACACTGAGCATGGAAACTCTCATTTGGGGATGAAGATTTGCTGGATTTCTTTCCAGCCCACCAAACCCATGTGTGTCCTGATCCACGTGCTGAATAAGGGTCTCACTGAAGTGCAGTGAGGCTTTTTGCCTGTGCAAAGCACCTTCAGCATAGCAGATTCAGCCAGCACTACTGATGAACAGGTAGCTGCTCTGACACAGCAGGATTTAGGAAGAATATTTTCCATGGCTGCTATTATTTTGATCAATGTTGCTAAATCACACTCCCCTCTCACCCTCACTGATCAGATGGCAAACCCCAGCAGGATAGCAAGGGGCACAAAAGCAGAAGACTTGGTACTGCTGCTCATGCTTGTAACATTCCTTTTACAGGTAAGTGACTCTGGATTTACAGCCTGGACCAGCAGAAAGGATCTGCTATTTCATCAAAATATGGCTGTAGAATAGGTTTGGGTTTGAAAGGACCTTGAATGTCATTTCATTCTACCTCTCCTGCCATGGGCAGAGGCACTTTGCACTATCCCAGGGTGCTCCAAGCTCCATCCTTGGACACTTCCAGGGATCCAGGGGCAGCCACAGCTTCTCTGGGCACCCTTTGCCCTCACAGCAAAGAATTTCTTCTCCATATCCCATCCAACCCTTCCCTCTGCCAGTTTGAAGCCATTCTCCCTTGCCCTATCACTCCCCTCTACAGCTCTTGGTGGCCCTGTGTTCTCCTGCATGATTCCTTGTGGCTTAGCAGGTCAGGGGTGAGTGATTATCCCCATCTCCCACTGCTCTGGAACTGATCATCCCATAGTAGCACAGTCCTTATCTGGAGGCAGGCAGGTCTGAGCTCCCATCTTTAACCAGGTTGTTGGATTTGGGGTCTGGGGAGACAAAACCAGGGCCAGGTGCCCCAGCTGTGCCAGCCTGGCAGGGACAGCCAAGCATGGCAGGGCAGTCTTCGGCTGCCCAGCACAGATGCTGTTTTCACATATCCACTCTGAAATATGGAGGAGAAAGCAAATGTGAGCCCTCTGTGAGTGTTATTGGAGAGCAGTGAGTTCAATATTTAAAGCATCCCTGGCTGCAGGTGCAGCACACTGGAGTTATCAACATTTCCCATGTTAGACAGCGAGCTGGGGCTGACCCCAAGGCTTAAATTAGCAACAAGATTACTCAGAGAAAAGTAATGTTCTGAAAACCTTTATGGGACAAGGAAATATGCCAAAAGTAAGCTTGGCCAGTGTATCTAATAGATAGAAACCCATTTGTTTCTTTTTGAGAACTTAATTAAATTTCCCATGAATTCATTTGTAATAACAGTAATAAGCACCATATATGGAAATCTTCAATGAGCTCTTAGCAAGGTAATTTCCTGAATTTAGCTTATATCTTCATAATGTTCAAAGCCAGCTAGGCTCTAAAGTACAGCTGGTGTGCATTATTCCATTCTGAGCAGGAGGGTGTGGATGGACTGGGTAAAATAAATTACTTTGGTGCTTTGACACCGAGTTTTATTGCCTGTGGAATGATGCTTGATCTTATTCAGAGAAGCATCAAGTAGAGAATTAATATGATTTGTTCTGTTTAACAAAGAAGCTTTGGGGAGGGCAGTGCACTTGCCTCACACACTCCAACACTCTCCTTCAGTGCTCCTTGGCCCTCAGACAGCAACCAGGAGGGGACCAAGCCACCTGAAACCAAACAGGACAAGCTGGAAGCTCTGCTGTGCTCTACAGCCTTCCTGGTCAGTCACAAGAGAAGGAAGTCAGAGGGGGAAGAACTTCCTTCTCATCAAGGGATTCACACACCCAACTTACAGCCCTACCTGCTTCTTGGGCCTTTTTCTGTGCTTGACATGCACAAACATGGTGAGAAATCATAAGCAAGTGTCAAAGAAGAAATGGTCACTGCTGGCTAAGGCTGATGGCAAGTCTCCTTCCTCTATAGGGAGGATGGAAGGAGCTTCCACCACTAGCTCCATGTGTGTGCACTCAGAGCCCAGGTGCTAATTACAGCAGCTGTAATTAAAACTTGGCCATAATTTCTAAAACCTTAACCTCCCTACTATGAATTTTGGATGGCATTTGGTAAATATTCCAGTCCTAAGATAGGGTAAGTCACAGTACAAACAGACACCAGGGGGTACCCTGGGACACAAAGCTGAGATTAAGTTGGTGACACCAGCCATGGCACACCAGGTATGCAGTGGCTCTTTGGAAGTACCACAGGAATGCTGGGGAAAAGCAAGAGGAGAGCCCAGAGAATAAAATCCCAGAATGGACATGAAGTGGGGAAGGTGCTGGTGTTCCTCCTCACAGCCCAGGCAGGGCAGGGCACTAACTAACACAGAAACAGAGCTCCTGCTCAGAGCCCACAGCAACCCAGAGATAAATTAAAACACATTTAAGTCACTGGACTCATGCTCATAGATTTCAGCGAGCTCCAAGTGGAAAGGGTGTCAAGAAATCCTCCCAGGGACTAATCCTGTGCTCAACACTGCCAACTACCAGAGTTCCCACACCTCAGAAGAAAGTGATGTTATATTTTCCATCATTAATATATAATAACAAACCCTCTGCTCGCTGGGAAGCTTCCTAAGCTCCCACTGGAGTGACTGGGCTCAAAAGCTAAAGGCCTGGAAGCACAGCCACTTCATCCATAATCTCCTTTTCACAGCTAAGCCAACACTCCTGGTGTGGAAATGCAGCTGCCCCAGGGGTTGGCTTACAGGTCAATACCTCCTCAGAAGGGGGATCCCAGCTGGATCTTCTCTCTTCTTCCTGACTCCCCTGCTCCTCCTGAGGAGCAATGCAGGATGCTGAGACTTCCAGGGGTGTTTATGTTACAGGACACTGCAGCTCTGCAGTGAACCCCTCCCAGGCACTCAGACAGCCCAGGGAGAGCCTTGCCCCACTCCTGCCAGCCTAAATACCCTGCCCTCAGCACCAGCCAGGGAGAACACACAGCTTCTTCTCATTAACTCCACAATCATTCCATTAGATTTGATATGTCTCAGCTTTGCAGAGATGTCATGGCCTTGATTATCCCACCTGCTCCAGCAGTATTATTCTGCTCTGAGAAGCCCAGGGAGAGCCCTGTGATGATGGGTGTAGATCTGCTACACCCCAACATCCTCCTCGCTTCACTGGCAGTTTTGCCCTTAGTGTGAGTTTTGTTATAGTTTTACAAGTTTTATTGCTGCCCTACTCTTTCATGGACATTTTCTCAAGAGCCTTTACAGTTTCCTTTACCTAAAGGCAACGTGCCCACAGTGATCACCCCCGGTTTAACTGTGACATCTGTACTGAGGGCAGAGCAGCCAGGAGTCTCACCAGTGACAGGTTCAAAGCAGAGTGGGACCCTTGGGACTCACTGAGGTTCATCACCAAATGTAAATGACTGGCAAACTTGGTGTAAAGAATTCCCTGATGGAACCAGACCCTTGAGTCCTGCCCTTGTTGTGAGGGAAAAGCCCTGTTGGTCCTTGCTCCATCCTCCTCATCCTCCACAGCGCCCTGCCCGTCCCAGTCCCGCTGTGCTGGTCAGAGTGTGCCCAGCTCGGATCTCCTGTGTCTTATTGGGGTGATCTCCTGACTTTCAGCGCTCAGGGGGAGCTGAGCTGGCGCAGGCCCACTGCCAGGCTCAAATTCCTCTCATTCATCCAAGCCCCACATCCATCAGACCCTCAGACACCTTTGGCAAGCCCCTCTCAAACACAATCCTCACCTCGAGGCTCCTTGCTGAAGCATTGCCGTGTATTTCTTGTTTCCTAGATCATCTGGGTGAAACTGGGGGAGATCTTCCACACTGGGAAGCTCTGCTCTGGACTGGTTTCCCTCCAGGCTGCCCTCCCTGCACGTTCCCAAGGAGTGGCAGCTGAAAAGAACTGGCCTTGAGAGAGCTGCTCTTGCTCCAGGGACAATATTCTGTTACACTGAGCACATCCAGGCTCTGAAGAGAAGTAATTCATGGATTATTGCTTTGCTTTTATAAGCAAGAAAGAACCAATGACATGACATTTAATGGCCAAGAAAATGACCTAAGCAGAACTGCTGTGGGATATTGCAGCAGCCCGACCTCCTCCTGCCCGTTTGTTCTTGGAAAGCAGCACAGGGAACTGAGCAACCACAAAGTGAGCAGGAGCTTAGCAAAGACTTTGTGCAAATGGGACCCCTTGCATTTGGCATGCTCTGTCAGATTGAATTTTAATTACAGCTCCCCTGTGGAGCTGGCACGGGAGGGGAATGCTAATGATGGGGAGAGGGAAGGGAGCAATTGCCAGCCCTGCACTTCATAAAGCACCTGAGGCCAAGGAGAGCTGACCTGGATGCAGGCAAGTATCAATCTTGATGGTTTGGTTTCCCATTTAGGTCCTACTATTTTGCCCCAAGTGTGGGCTACTGGTTGGAGTAAAACACATTTAAGTGGATTTAATGTATTAAATTGCAAGGTGCAGCCCGTTTGTGACAAGATCGAAGGAAATCAGGTTTAGTTGAACAAATTTGACTTCAGATCACTCTCCCAATGATCAGTAAGCCATCATTTACGAATTATTATAATCTAGTGACACTTCTTGCTGAGTGCTATGTCTCTCAGGATCCTGGGTTTTGAGTTTTACAAAAACACCTTTGGCAAATATCACTTGAAAAATGTGTCACCATGTCGGTCTGTAGCTCCAGTAATTCTGGCCATGGTCATGTGCAGGCTTCTTGCACCGAATAAACATCATACACACACTGAATGCTCTAAAACAATCACAGGCAGCATCAGCAGCATCCCTCCTGTTCTCTGCCTAGAGAGAGAAAACATCTCAGTCAGATGGCGATCACTGAATGTGTGACAAGTATTAGTGCAGAGAACATTTGGGATGCTGATACAAGTCTCAGCAAAATCTGATCAGGACATGGGGGTCCATGTAAAGATTCCACTGAGGACAGAGCGGATTTGGAGCACAAAACCCACTACCAAAAGTTGTATACAGATATTTAGAGGCTACTCAGGATGCTGCACCTCCTTGAGGTCCAGTTGCAGTCAGTCAGGGACACACCAACCAGATGGGCATTTCAGATCTCTTCTTGCTTCTTCCTTCAAAAAAAAAAAAAAAAAGGAACAAAATTTATATTTCTCCAAATGGTCAAAGCACAATTTTATTTTATTTTATTTTATTTTTTTCTGCTATTCAAACAGCAGCCAGCTATCACAGAAATGCAAAGTCTGCTTCTCAGAGTGAATGGCTGATCTACATAGATTGTGTGACAATCATAAAATCCTTAGGGATCAGAACAAAGGCTTTCACAAGCTTTTGTTGTAAGAGCTCGATCTATTCCTGAGGGGAAATTCTGTGTTCTGTTGCTGTCTGCTTGCACAATAGAAAGATGTTTTCCCTGCATTATTGGGGTTAGTAATGCAATGTTTGCTATTCCACCACTGGATACTCCTGCCAAAAGAATTTGTATTACCTCTCATGCTACTGATAACGTGGAGTTGCTTGGGAAAAACTGTTTCGCCCAGAGGAATAAATCAGGCAGGAATTTCATAAAATTAAAATACCATTTAAAGCTATAAATTAGCTGTGACCTGCAACATGTGTTGCTGTGCTCCATTCTTAGTTTCTATAGTTTATTTTCTATAGCTTTTATAATTTATTGTCACCTCATTTTTCTGTCTTTCCATTATCCTATTCTGTAAGTAATAATTAATTAATTTAAAATTTCCCAGTGGATAAAAGTGGCTGCTTTATGCCATCCAGCAGTAATACAAGATAAGGTAAGATCTGTACCTTCTACACTGCAGCAACACTTTTAACCACAGCCAGAGCTTCCTTCACTTTGGCATCAAAGGTACAGAAATAATTTTCTTCAGTAACATTTCCTTCTGCTTTTTGCCAGAACAAGATGATCTCAACAAAGCAGCAACAGAAGAACGAGCAGCCTTATTCCTGAAGCATCTAGGAATTCAGGGTGGACAACTAAATTACTTATTCACCCTAAAATTTTTTAATTTCTACATTTCTTTCATAAGAATGCTCAGTCATAATGTATTGCAAGATTAGGGGGTTATGGTTTGCCTGAGAAAGTCTAATACAATCTGAGGGGTTAATACAGTCCTTAAATACATTAGCAGACAGGTTTCACAGAGCAAGAAGAAGCTAAAATTATTTTAAAAAAAGTAATAAATCATTTATTTCTCCTTCACTTCTATTTTTGAGGATGGTTTTCAACACTCTGATAGGAAAGTAGAAGAGCTCCTGGTGTAGTTCAAAGTGTGACTGCATTGATGTAAAGGCCTTTGGGCCAGCTGGGAATGTCTCTGCATTACAGAAGTAATTTTCAAAGAGATTTTAAGCAAAGAACACTCATCCTTCTAGATATTCACACACATATACATAGATATATGTGCCATATTAGTGTCCATTTCCTTTCCCCAAGCTGCACGTTCAGCAGCGTGGCCCTGGGCCAGCCCGTGGCTCCAGGCAGGCTGAGACACTCTGGCTCACACCAGGGTTTCAGTGAACTCTGCTTCTCCCAGGTGACCCAGGCAGGGAGGAGGCTGAGCCCCCATGGATGGAGCCACTTCCCCTCAAAATGGCAAAGTCAGAGAAGTGGAACTCTCCAGCTGGGTTTGATGCTATTTTCTCCTCCAGTGTTTCAAGTATATCTGAGCAGGACGGGGGCTGAGCATCCACCAGCCATCAGTGGAAGAAGGAAAATCAGCCTTTGAGGCAGCACAATTCCCATCAGACCAACTCCTAATTCTCCCCTAATTGAGCCTGGCAGCTGAAGCTGGATGAAAACCACGTTGTGTTCCATTCAGCCTTTCAAGGGGTCTCTGCTAAATCAGAAAGAAATACTTTAATCTGTGCTAGGAGAGATTTCAACCACAAAACTGTGTCTGGAAAGTCAAATCCTTTATGCATCCCTCAGGCACAAGAAAAGATCTCCCCCAGCAGAGCAGGGGAGAGCTGAAATCTCCTATAGCAACAGGAACAAACAATCTCTTGTCCCATTATTTCAACTTTCTGAATTATTCTGTGAGAGGCAGAGATGGTGGGAGGCTGATGGTGCATGAGGTTCAGATTCTGCACCCTGGAGGGTTCAAGTCAGAGGCAGAGGTCGTGGGTTTGGTACCTCTGTGCCTCAGTTTCCCTTCCCCCCAAAGAGGAATAGTTTTGTTTCCTTTCTCACTCCCACATGGGATGCTAAAGTCCAGGCAAGTGGATAAGCCAGAGGCCCCACATGAGTCAAAATTATTGCTTGTACGTATTTGTGCTGCATTTGCAAGAAACCCTCTTGGCTTAAGCAGGAATAAAAAGTTGGATGGATATTTCCTGGCATCTTGAGCAAATGGACTTAATATTCCAGTTGTTTTTTATGTTTTGAAATATTAAAAAAAAAAAGAGAGAGAGAGGTTGTTTCCACTAAAAGGGGCTGACAAAGCCAGGCAGCTTCCCAAGATGAGAATTTTTTGAGCATTATGTTAGAGATAAAAGAGGTCCTGCTGTGCTGGAGACCTGTGTGAACACAAAGCAGATGAGCATTCCTGCAGCCAGGAATGGCCAATTCCTCTCAGTCCACACCTTTCTGAGCATTTTCAGTGTGGGGAATTATCATTTAAAGTTCACATTTTAAAGCAAAAACCTCCTACCACACTCAAACCCTTCTCCATTTACTGCATTTTCCCTCCTGTTTGGATTTTCTGCTTGAGTTTTTCCCCCGGTGCTGCTCAGAGCAGAGAGGATCCATGTCCTTGTGCTCCTGGTGCTCCCACCCTCCCTCTGGCCAAGGAGGAGGCTCGAAAATCCTCACAAAGTGCTCAAAAATTTTATTGCTTTTGTGCAATAAAAAGATTACAGGAGGAGCAGATAACCTTTTTCCTTGGTGCACATCACGTGCCACCTCTGGCAACATCATGAGCTGCTTGCTGCTTGCAGTGGAGGCTTCCTCTACAAAAAATAATAGAATTCTGCCACTCAGATGCCTGGAGGGGAATGGACTGTCCTCCTTAATAGAAATTAGATCTGTGCAGCCCTTGAAACACCTGGCTTGGTTTGCACTCAAATGCCACCAAAATATTCACATTTAATTGGGTAACTGTCAACACAACTGTCAAAATGGCTTACTATGAGAAACAAGGGCAATTTACTTAAAAATTAACTACTCAATTGGTTTTCATTTAAAAAGCAATGCTCTGACTCCAGTGACAAGCTTGCTCATTTTTCATCAGTGTTTTATGCAGGATCCTACCACATGTTACCATTTCCTCTCCTCACAGCAAAGCCCAGGGAACAAAAAAATGCTCTTCTATGCCAGCCTTTTATAAGTCAGACTTGTGCAAAACACAGAAAGCCAGAATAATGTAGATGTGATAAATAATTCATGGCCAAAGTGGCCATACATAATCTGTGGGGTTGGGAGCTGTGCAGCTCTCCATCGTGTTCCTCTCAGTTTCATCAGTTTCCTTTGACAAGGTTAAAAGTAATCTTGTAGTCCCAAAATACCCATTTTCTTCCCATCAGTTCCTCCTCCTGTGCTCTCAGTGGGTTTGCTGAGTGTGGATCCATGCACTCTGCTCCCAGGAGAAAAGCAGGGTGCTGACAACCCCAGTCCTGCTGACAGCCATGGGATGCACAGCTGGCCCAGTGGCATTTGCTGCTCCCTCAAGGCCATGTGGTGGCTTTGGTCTTGCACCCAACATGCTCAGCCACCTTCATGCAGCTCCTGATCTGACCCCAGGATGGGCCTCGAACACCAGAGAATAAAATATCCTACTAAACCCATCCTTTTGGGGCTGAAGGGCGAGGGATGCAATGTTTGGATGGCTGGGTAATGGTATCCTACTGCCAAGAAAGAGCAAACATGGGGAAGGAGCCCACAGGCTTTCCTTGGAGGATGCAGAGGGAGTGGGAAATAGTATTTTGAAATGAAAAGTGAAAACGGTTTCAACCAAAACAATTCAGAGCTGATTTGAAAATCCAGCTGCAGTGAAAAATCCCAGTTCACAGGAGAGTGAAGCCAGGTGGTGTTCAGGCTACGTCAGGCTTATCACAGTGTTTTAGAATCAAATACTTTGATTTCTTTGGATAAATATTATGGAGAAATATCTGTGGCGTTTTTTCTGTACCATCTGGTGCAGCCCAAGGGGGTTGTTTGGGGTGAAGGACCCAAAGACAATAGGCTAACACACGCCTTTTTCCTACAGTGCTGTCAAAAGCCCCAAATCCACCAACCCTCTGGCCTCAGCAGCCTTGTTGTTCTCAAAAAACAGTTTAAGCACATTATAGCCACATCAGTGACTTCTGAGATAGGCCCCATCTTTCTCTATGTAATATATCAGAGCAGAAAACAATAATAATATATAATCCAACACATGCTGTCACAGCTGGAGGCCAACCTGTGCCTCACACACGAAGTCTATTGCTAAGCTTTCTTAGGATGCATAACCTGATAATGTAAAAAAAGTGTAACATATTGGGGGGAAAGAACAAAAGTCAGTGCTCTTCCTCGAGGATGAAAAGAAAAAATGCACAGATTGCAGAAAAGAATTGCTTCAAGCAAGTGACCTGATCTCAAAAGAATTCAGGTGCTTGTGTTCTGCATCACCTTTGAAAACACTGGAGGAAATCTGATCAAAAGAAGAATGGGATTATTGTAATTTGATGGTAACTTGAAGGCTGGCCCCAGCCCATCTCTCTTTGAAGTCAGTGGAGAGATGGCAATTTCATTAAGGCAGTGACAGTTTTGTGAAGCTCCAGTGAAAGACTGACACCCACGGCTGGTATAGATACCATGGTTCAGCCCGGGTTAGAGCTGAGCAGCAATCACAGGTCTGAGCGTGGAAGGGGTTCCTGGGACAGGTACAGAGGCACACAGCCCTGCCTGCAGGAGCAGTTTCTGTGCCTGTTTCTCACCCCTCCATCACCTTTCAGAGCAGGGTTCCCCAGCCCAGCCAGGGCTGCTGCGGAACCCAGGGGATTTTCCCGCGGCCGCCTCGCGGAACCCCCGCCAGCTCTGCAGCTCGCCAGGAAAACTGCACCAGGCTGGTCTTACCACAAATCCAGGTCAAGGTTAAATGCTTGTCGCTGCGATAGATTGCATGAAATGACGACTCCCAACATTTCTTGAGATCAGAAGGCTTACTTTATTGAACAAGCAGTCCCTATTTATAGAGACTTACGCTCACAATTATGTGATTGGCTAAATGGCACAACGCCTCTCTACCACCGTTGGTTTGAGGCAGAGAGCAATGTTTTGAGAATGAACAGAAAAGGGAAAGTAAACAAAAGTTTGGAAAGTAGGAGATGCTTACAAAAACTTTTTATCAGTCCATTGCTTGAGAACATGAAATTCTTCACAGAGCTGTCCTTGGAAAGGAAAGCAGCTCTCTCCTGGGAAAACCTAAAGCCTGCACTGAGATTTCTCTAAGTCACATTGAAATCCAGCCCCACAAATGCTCCACTGATTGCAACTACATGTGCATCTCCCCACATTTTCGTCTGGAGGGATGCTGGACCAAGGCACCTGCCAGGTGAGATCTCTCAGTGCAGGCTGGGACTGGCTCGTCTCCGTTCCTGTGTGAAGTTGCTCTCAGTGGCTTCTCAACACAGCTGCAAGGAGATCACACAGGACAACACACTGTTCTGTTAGACAGGAGAATAATGAACACATGGAAAAAAAAGCCCCTTCATCACAAATAACTATTTCCCACAACTGATTACATTTGTTTTGACCTTTACATAAAATAGGGTTCCTAGCCTTCAGTTTGCTTAAAAGAAAGAGATAGTAAAAAAAAAAAGGTGAAGAGGACAGCAAAACTAATGTTTTGACTATCACGAAATCAGGATTTGAGAAAATAATCCCTGAAGAATGCTGAGGGAAAAGCATGATATTATTTTGATCAAAAAGAAAAAGGATTCTGGAGTCCAGGATCACTCACAACTTAGTGTTGGAACTCAGACATGTTTTAATGACACCTTTTTCAAAGCAGCCCATGGATTTATGATTTTGAATAAGCTAAGAGCTAAGACCTGAATTTCAGGCAAGCTTTTACAGTCTTAAAACAGCAAAACCAATACAGCAGGGACCAGACAATTCTCCCTGCTCTGATTACCTGCTCTGAGACATATCTGTAGCACTTAACTGGACTGCAGTGATGCCTTCAGAATTAATGTGTGGAAAGGATTTAAAGGATTATTTGGAGCTCAGTGTTATGTACAAACTGAGGCCAGGAAATGCAGATAAATCATAAAGAAAACAATGAGGTTCCTTCAGGAGTGTTTCTATCACTCATTCTTTGATTTAATTATTTGCCTGATTCAAGAGCACAACCCAGAAACCACTCCTGATGCAAGCTGCTCCCTAAGCAGCAGGAATTGTGCATGATTTTGATGTATTGATTAAACTGCCACTGAATGGCTTGAGATGAAGATTGAATACACTGAAAGTAATAAGATATGATTGAAGCTGAGCCCTTCCATGGATTAGAATGGACAGCTTTTTCTGCCACACTGCTCTCATTTATCAGAACACCAATAATGTTTATTACTTTAAGAGTTACAGCTCGCTGGTTAGATTTAGACAAAACTGAAGCTGCATGGGCTCAGCAAACCTGTTTAGTCTGAGACATTTAAAGCTGCTGGGCAAGGCAAAGTGTATGAAAAATGCAAGAAAGAAAATCAGCTACTGAGGTAACTCTGAAACTGCAAATACCAGGGCAGAGACAGCAGGTCCTTTCTGGGCCAGCTAATCCCAAACTGGGATACTTGGGAGTCCTTCAGTCTCACCTGCCAGTCCTTCATCTGCCACCTCTGCACCCATGCACAGGGAGCATCTTCACAGCCTTGGACAGGGAAGTCCCAGCTCCCTCAGAACTTGTATTTCCCACAGAGGGCCAGAGGGAGATGGAGGTTTGTGTCTCTAAAGCACCTGACAGCTAAAATTCACAGGAAGAGTCATGAGCTGCAACCAAGGCTCATTTTTTTTTCCTGAAATGTGAGAGGAGTTATCTGAAAATACGCTGGGTTTAAATTTCCTGTGCACTTTTTCTTCCTCCTGTGAAGTCTTCCTGACAACCTTCCCTCTCTGATTTCAGAAGATCCCCACAACCCCAATTCTGAGCACTCCTTCAACTAATTACACAGCTCCTCTCTCAATAATGTAATCTCCATTAATAATTTATGAAATATGTTTGAGTCATCAGACCAAAGAGGTCATACAAAGATAGTGACTGTGAAATGGAAAATGTGTTGCTCAGTTGCTTAATGAATTGCAGATGCATGCTCATAACTTGGAAAAACTGAAGCACATCACATTTTGGGGGACAACGGAGCCTTGAAGTGCATTATGGATTTATGACCACAAGCAAAGCTACAGCATGAAAAAAATATTGTCCTCACCTAAATATGCAAATATTTCAAGTATTCAGTATGCAAGAGGAAATGTCTGCTCTTACAAGCTATTTGCAAACTAATGAAAATGAACTTTTCTGCATTATATGATCATGGAGCATGTAAAGAGCAATTTGTACTTCAATGGGGATGCTGTGGATTTCTGATTTCAGGGTCTGTTTTATCAGCCCTGCTGGCTGTGCCAGGGCTCAGCAGCCCTGCATGATTTGCAGAGTGCATGTTTAGTCCCACCCTGAGCTGTGCTGCCCCTGGCAAAGAGATAAATGAATACATGAGGATTTCTGGAGGAAAGCTGCATTTTTAGTCAGTCCCAAGGGAATTTTGAAGGTAGCATTGCCTTCCAGAGCTGAACTGTCTACACTGATGAGCTGTCCCTATGTTGTAGTTAGCCTGCAGGGTAAAGCTGTGGGTTTGAAGTCTGTCTGTCTCTGGGGATGCTGAACACACACCCTGTGTGTCTGCTGTCCCAGCCAAGGACAGGGATGTGAACCAGGGGGTTCTCAGCTTGTTCAGCTCTGGGTAAATTGCTCCAACCACACACCCTTGTTAGTCATGCCAGGCGACCAGGCAGCAAATCTGGCTTTATCACAGTCCTGTTCTGCTTATTGGAAAGTGAAGGGAAAAGCACAGCCCCTGTGCTGGGATTTGAGGTGAGCAGTTTCATGGAGAGCTGAACCTGCTAGGTGCCCTCCCAGGGGCAAAGCTTCCATCCATCTGCACAGATAAAAGTTTAAGGACACAACTTCACATTATGTAGCATCAAAACAAAACATCATCTGCATCACAGGGTTGTAATTAATTCAAATTTCTCACCATAAAAGTCACAAATACTGAAAGCCCCATCTGCTGAGGCACTTGGGTGTGTGGAAGGGAGATAGCCACCAACAGGCTCAGGTAGTCACTGATAAACCACGCCTGGCTTTTGGGGAGAAATCACAGGTTTTCCCGTGTAACTCTTTGCCACGAGCAAAACTCCCTGTTTGCATCAGTGAAGGAATTTCCACCTCCTAAACATGTACAGGGACCTAATAGAAAAAACCACAAGGAGGGCAGCACAGGTTTGTAGACCTGTACCAGCTCTGGTGCCTACAAAACCCACGCTGGCATTTGCTGGTGATGCCCACCACGAGCATCCCAGCAGGAACAGCTCCGCCCTCCGAGAGAGAGGTTCCATCATTTGGGAAGAGAATTTGCCACGCACCCACAGACCCCACTTGGAGCTCCTTAGAGCTCCCCAGGACATGCTGTCTGGCCTCAGTGCTGTTAATTACTCAGTCTGCTGTTAATTAGCTGTCTGCAGCCGGGCAGTGACAGCCTGGGAGCCTCTCCCCAAGGGCTTTGCTCCCCCTGCCCAGCTCCCAGCCAGAACATTGCGTTTTAGTCACGGTGCCAGAGGCCAGGTCCCCAAGGACCTCTGAAATTAAACACTTTATGAAGTACAATGTGGAGAAGAGGGAGGAGAAAGGGGAAATTTCAGCTCCTCGAGCATGCAAGTCGAGAGCTTTTGTGATGCCTCTCAAAGTATTTTTTTTCAGCCGGCCACAAATCATGTCCTTGGCTGTCCAGGGGAACCTGTGTCTGTGATGGAAATTTCCACACTTGCCTTGCTTTCTTTCTTGCTCTTTATTGTGGCTTTGCTGCCTTCAAGACGTTGTAAATAACTGTATTTTTACAGAAATAAAGGGGTTTTTTTGTTGTAGAAATAGAAATTCATCCCTGATTTGCTAAGTTTAGAAACACAACATCCAGAGTAAATTCTCCTCTTGGTATTTGCAGTTACTGGGAAGCAAATTTCTTCATTCAAAGACTTGATGATCACATCACATGCTTTTCAGCAAAAGAGGTTCATCACAGGACACATTTCCTAGAGGCATTAAGTCTGAATTATATTTCTTTTGTTAGGATGTTAAACAAAAATAAGCGGTTTGGAATTTCAGCTAACAGCTGTGAAATAGCCTGGGCAAAAAAAAGAATTTCACTGGGAATAATTTATTCATCCCTTTCCACCTTCAAATTGCCTGACAACAGGTTGAGTTCTTACCCAAATGTTATGGTGATTGTTAAAACATTACAAAATTATTTTCACAAATGTTTCTTGCTTTGTAATTTCCTGGTGACCCAGTCATTGTAGACATTTGAAATTCAAATTCCAAGCCCTTCTGAGGGGATACACAGACTGAAGGAGCAGACCTGTGCTCTGCTGCAGTTGTCCTGATGGAACCCTAACCATTCCAAAGGAATCCAGGTGATGCAGCAGGCATGCACACTCCTGTCCCCCTCCAAATTAGGCAGTTCTGGTCCTAAATGATTCCATGTTTTATGACTTTTGTTCCTATGAGGCCTAAATGAACTCCCTTTACAGCACCTTTTCTTTTGCCCTCTCCCAGATTTTCCATCACTGCTTCTTAAATCAAAGCAGGTCCACAGAGTTTCTTGTGCTCTCCCCACCTCAGAGTTCTGTGTCACTTAATGCATCTGCTTCCTCATGTGTGCAGGCTGCAGTGTTTAGGTGTCATTTTCAGGCTGTGTAAATTAAATTAAATTTAAATTTTTAAAAAAGGTTTAGAAACTCAGTGATCTGAATGTGTGGTGTTTGGAGGGCTGGGAATTGCATTGCTCCATGAGAAATGGCACAGACAGGATTTTTAGGGCTCCTTGGAATGAGAAACAAGAGCATACCCCAACATCCTGCTTCCATTTGCAGTGCAGGGGCAGAAGATCTTTTAGCCAGCTCCTAAATCACCACTTTTGAGCCAGCCCAAAGGCTGCTGATGCACCCCAAAATGCTGTGCTGGTACCAGCCACGGGCTCTCAGGAGCAGGGTGACCCTGGGGGGCTGCAGAGGTGACCTGGCAAGGAATCAGAGCCATTCCCTGGTGACACACATGGGGATGTGAAACACCTTCACTGTCTGCAGAGCCAAGTGAGAGGGGAGAGCAGAGACTCATATCTCTGCAGCTGCTGCTAAATGAATTACAGCAGAGAGTCAGGGAATCACACTGGAATTAAAAGGCTTTAAGATAAGATGGAAAGTGGCAGCTGAGCCAGGAAGGCAGGAGGGAAGTGGAAGGGTGTTTACACGAGCCAGCAAAGCCTGGGGGATGCTGAGAGCAGGAGAGCTCCTCAAAGCCATGAAAAACTGCTCTGTGGAGGGAAGAGAGCAGCACAGCAGAGGCCATACTGGGGATTCCTGCAGGAATGCTTTCCAGGGAGGTGTGGGAGAAACACAGAGATGTCTCTCTGCTATAAGCTAACCTAACTCCAATGTTTTTAGTGGAGCTGTGCAGTAACAGGAGGAGGGAGATGCTGCAGCTCAGTGACAGCAAGTTCCCAGCACAGGCTTTGGAAGCATCAGCAGCTTTGGTCTGACTAGTTTGGCTCAGACTTTGGAAGGTATGGAAATACCAACCTGGTTGGAACTGAAAAAAAAATCTCAGCACAGCTGGATGGCACATGTGTCCTGGCTGTCACCTCAGCAGGTGCTGAGGGTGCCTGGCCTGCCTGGCATCTGCCCCAGAGATGATTTAAATAAGTTAATGGATTGAACTGGATTGTGCTGATCTCTTTATATTGGCATTGTGGGCCATCAGCTGTCAACAAAGGAAAATCTTAACAACGTATTTAAGGTGCTTTGATTTTGTGGATAGAGCTGTCAGCAGCACTAAAAAAACACCTTCTGTCACAAAATTAGAAAATTGTGCCCCAGGAAACAAAATGCTCAAAAGTCATAACAACCATTCCAGCCTTTCCAGTTTGGGTTTAGCACTTATTTCAGGAGTGAGGGGAGAGGTAAGAGGGCAAAACTAATGAGAAAAAGGTGCTGCATGGGTTAATCCTGTATGGAGGGGCAAGGGGTGGCAGAGGAGATGCCCAGTCCTGGCAGGAATTGAGAGTGGACATCCCCTGGGACCCAGGGGCTAAGGCAGGAGCGGGTGCAGGGACCTGCACTGACACCTGAACACAGCATGAAAAATCACCTCTTGCAGAGCCTGCCAAGTGGCTGGGGAAGCTCAGCTGTGCGAGCCAATTTGAGCTCAATCAGTCTGTAAGAAATGGAGAGATAAATCAACACCATAAAACACGGTGCAGAAAGCCTGGGGCTGCTGGGGCATTGGATCATTTGGCGTGCTGGGCTCTGCTGGCACTCCTGGAGCCACTGAGGGTGTGCAGTACAAGGAGCTGTGGAGGGTGGCTCCCAGGAATGGGAAATACTGAATGTCCAGATGAATATATCCCACATTAAACCTTTCTATGTTGCCTTAAATGAGGAGAATTTTCCCTGCATGGAATTATTTACAGCACTGCTGGACCATTTGACAGCGTTGTTTCCACTCTGCTGGTCCCTGCTGGAATGCTCCAGGAGCATCTGAAAGATAAAAACAAGGAGCACCCTCCTCTCCCAGCAAATACAGACAGAGCTGGCCTGCAGTAGGACAGGAAATTAAAAAATTCACTTTGTCATCTTCCAAGTGTGACACGACCTCTGCATCATGGGAAGAAATCTACCCCATAAGGTTAAATCACTGCTTATCTACTTAATGTCAATCAGACATTAAGCAGATTGACTGGGAGAGTCGATTTATTTATTTTTAAATGAGAACCCAAACAACTTAATACTCCTTCTTGACTTAATCTGCTGGCTGGCTGGGCATCCAATTTATTGTGTTTGTTTGTTTGCTTATGCCTCTCTTGGCCTGTTGGCTCCTGTGGAGTGGATGTTCTGTAACTGGGCTGTTGTGGCAATGGATGAAACTCACCCAGAGATTACCCTGCTCTGCAGCCCTCTGCATTGGCTGCCCTGATTTTAGCAGCAATTTTTAAACACAGGCTCCTGTGGATTATCCCCTTGCTCTGGTGAATACAAATCAAGTTGCAGTTAAGATCAAGAAACAACAATTTCCATATCAGGAGAGCGAACAATTATTAATGGGGAAAAGGTAGCAAAGTGGCACACAGGTGAAAAGGTTAGTCAGTGATTTGAATAAATGGCTCTGCCTGAAGAACACTGGATTTGGGAACCTTTTATGGCTGAAGAAAGCAGGAAATGCAGATCTAAGATGGCATTCACTAAACACAACCCAAACTGTTCTAATGCTTGCATAAGAAATTGTCATTTTCTAAACTGTAACACGTTAAGTACACCTAGGGATTAAGGCTGATTTAATACAACTGTACCCCTGAAATGAAGGACAGTGAGTCACCACCTCACTTTTAGTCCTTTGATCAGGTTCCTTCCATGATGGGTGGAGATAAAGGAGGTTAAAGAGGAGCTAGCAAAGAACTGATGACAATTTAATCACTGTGGTGATCACCAGGTGGTAATTAAAGGCTTGCTGCTGTGAGATCCTGTGTACTTTCTGTACCTTCCCAGACAAATTTCATACCGGTAGCAGATAAAGTTTTCTGAATTTGCAGGTTGGGATTTACAAAATTTACAATTTACAGGTGTAGGAGCCCAGGTAACTCAAGTTTTAATGAGGCAGATGCTTGTGGATAATTTCTGGGTGCCCTGACATGTTGTGGTCTAATCCCAGACTTTGTTTGTTCATACAGTATAAGGTGTACAGGTGTAAATGCAACTCCTCCTCCAGACATAAAAAATCTATCAAAACCAGCCTTCTGTGCTAACTTGCACAAGCCAGAAAACAACAAAAACTTTCCTCTGGCTTTAAGCACTGTTCTCAACTGCAGGAAGAGAAGAGAAGAAGGCTGACTGACTCCAGTGGTCTCACTGCAACGCCTCCCAGCTCTGTGAAGCACTGACAGTGCCTTCACATCAGGTTAAGAATCAGAGCTGGCTTTAAGGTTTTTACCTGATGCAGTCTGCTGTCCCCCTGCCTTTCCCATACACAGATAGCTTCTGTATTGTCAAAATCTCTCCTGCCAAGCACTGTTTTGACCCCTTCTGTCAACCTGCTGGACCTGGGGATACCTGTGCTATCATGCAGTAGAGATGAACATTTGCAGAAAGTGCAGACTTTATTCCCACTGTGGAACAAGCTCTAAAGCCCCCGTAGGAAGTCGTACAGAACTGGTTTAAAGGGTCTCTGGCAGGGCTCTGATTACCCCTAACCAGCCTGAGCAGCCCCACCCAGTGCTCCACCCATTCCCATAGACCAGGAGCCCATTTAAACTCAGCCAGGGGTGTTTAACTTCTCTCCTCAGTCATGCTGGAGGAGCAGAGCTGTGCCTGAAGTTTGCCCCGGGGAAGCAGCTCCTCGTTTGGCCATGGTTCCACATCCTCTGTGAATTTGCTGCCTGGGCTCCAGCTCGGGTACCCGAGGCAGAGCCTTGGCTGGCAGGGTCCCTGCTCCTATGCTGTGATGCTCTGCACCATCCCTAGGCACCTGCTGGCCCTCTCTGCTCCCTGATGTTCTCCCTGCCAAAGGTAAAATCACCTGTACCGTGTTCTTCCATGGCAAACGCTTTCCTAATTTATTCTTTAACCTCTTTGGAGTGTTTGTGCCACCACTGCAGTGCAGAAATGACATTTTGATTATGTCTTCCTGATGCAGTGTCTGGAGACATCAAGGAGCTCAGCTTCTTTGGTGAGCCTTGGTTTTTTTTGTAGAGGCTGTGTGGGTTATGTGGGTGGGGTTTGAATCAGAGGGTAAACATGCTGCTGAAGTGTGGCTTATGGGAGCTTTACCATAGTAATTTATACTGGGTTTTTTGGGGAGTTATGGCAGCTTTACCATAGTAATTTTTACTGTTTTTTGGGGGGAGTTGTGGGAGCTTTACCATAATAATATTTACTGGGCGTTTTTTGGGGTTATGGGAGCTTTATCATAGTAAGTTATGCTGGGGATTTTTTTGGGGTTATAGGAGCTTTACCATAGTAATTTTTACTTTTTCTTTTTTTTACTCTTAATGTATGGCTTTATCTTCGTGGAGCTCCCCTTTGAGTCATAGCTGGGCTGCATGATGGACATGTCTGTAGGCTCTCTCCCTTGGTATGTGGAGAGGCTGGGACTTGGTGTAATTGCACAGTTCACTCATTCACCAGAAGTCATTTCAGGGTAGCCCTGAAGAGCACTCCCGGGGCTGGCAGAGCTGATGGGAGGTCAGCAAGTTCATTTTCAATGGGTCACAGTCTGAGCTAGGTTGCATTACTGAAGAGACAGAGCAAATCTCACGGGCTCAATGTCATTATTTCTCCTTGACACCACCATAACAAAACCCTTTGGAGCAGTTTCAGCTCTTATGATCAAATAAACAGGATCTAACAAGCAGGAGTCTGTTTGTCAGAATTATGTCCATTGACCTCTGGTAATATTTTTAGCTGGTTAAATGCCTCTAGTGTTATGCTGTTTTCCATCTTAATGTGTCTTCTTAGACTGGCTGGTGGAAAGGCAAAACAAAAGCCCTCACATAAACCCTCCATGTAGCCATCGAGATGTGTGTGACACCAGCAGAGTGGCTGTGCTTCTGGTTTATGGCTGGCAAATGTGCCTGGAGATAGAAGTTCAGATGCCCCTTCCATAGAAGCCTTAAGCTCTGTCTCTGATATATGAAAGCCAAAATAAGAGTAAAACAACTCTTTCCTTGAAGCATCAGGAAAAAACCTGACTGCTCTTCCCTAGTGATCAAACAAAATCACAGGACAGTAAAGTTGTGGAGAACAGGGCTGGGCACATTTTAAAATATTCTGCAGGAAGAGAAGTTGAGAGGTGAAGTGCTGGGGGCATAAAGAGCATTTTGCCAGCAGCCTTTCTGCCCTGCATCCCAGCACCAGCTCTGGGCTGTGTGCAGTGCCTGTCCTTGCATCCTGCCCTGCCTGCCCATGAGAGCTGAGCCTCCAGCAAACCTGAGCTTCAGGGCTGATGGAAGAGCCACCAAACTCTCACTTTGTGAGCCTCCTCTACTGCTGCAGTCCATGGTGAGGGTGATTGGTGTTGGGTCTCAGGTGATGGTCACAATATGAAGCTTAGCAAGGACTGAAAAGGAAAGTGAGTGAAGTCCTGGAGGTATTTTGGGCATGAGACACACAGAGGGGATCTGTGTGGGAGGATGGATTTGTGAAGAGGAGTAGGGCTCAGGAGTGCAGCTTTTTGGCTCATCAGACTGCTCCCCTTTCTTACCCTTGGCTATTTCCATTTATAAAAAATAAGGGAAGCTGCTAATACTAATGTGTAATGTTAGTTATATGTTAGTAATGTGCTTCTGGATCTCCTGAGGAGACAATGAGTAGTGTTTCGTTTTGTTTTAATACATGGTGATGTCTCTAGATCCCCTTGGCACTAAAAGGCCAGATTTTAAACTGTTTGGATATGGAACAAATGGGGGGATTGTTGTTTAAGTGTGTCTTTAAAAAAACTAATGAATACTTCAAATCATTCTGAATGCACAGGTTTATCAGGAATATCAGTGTCAAATCTTTCTACCATTTAGAAGTAAATACACAGACCTGCAGAGGAGTCCTCAGAAGCAGAATCTTTTCTGGAATTACTGGTGTTGCAGATGTAGGACTGGGTCCTCTGAAAGGCACATTCTTGCTCAGCAGTGCCCAGGAGCCCTTCAGAGCCTGCTGGATGCAGTGCTGTGGTGGGTGGAGTGCAGGGTGGCTGGACTGAAGGGCTGTAAGGAGCCACTTTGTGTCTCTTTCCCTTTGGTAACCTGCCTTTAATTCTGTGGAAACAGGCATAGGATTGCTGAATAATGAAGAGGGAGAAATGCAAGAAGAGCCTAGCAGATTGTGCTGTCAGCCATCAGAATAGGCATCATTTCTGTCAGAGCAGTTTCAGTGACAACAGGAGCAACACCCATGCCTCCAATGAGTTTTCTCTTATTACATTTGAACATGGGGTGAAGGTCTCTGAGAGCAGGTGTAGGACCTGGCTCTGTTTCTTGTCCTTTTCTCCTGCTGAACTGCCTTTTGTTGAGAAACACTGGAAAAATTAGGAGCCTGGAAATCTACACTTTGGGAAAATCTTGGTCTCCTTCTGCAGAGCTTGTCTGCAGTCTCTGAGCTCAGCTCTTCTCAATTCTGTGTGTAGGAGACAGGATCTCACTTGCAATAGAAACAGACAAAATGAGGAGATGGAATAGGTTATGGAAAGCTCCAAGGATGGAGGTGCAAGGTGATGGCATGGGTGAAGCTCAGGTTCACTTGGCTAATTTTCATAGAATCATGGAAAGGTTTGGTTGGAAGGGAGGTGAAAGATCCACTTGTTCCAGCTCCTGCTGGGAGCAGAGACACCTTTCTCTAGACCAGGATGCTCAGAGCTCCATCCAGCCTGGTCTTCACATTTTAGGTCCTTAATTTTAGGTCCTTTTTCTCACTTGAAGGCCAGAAAAGACCATCACAAGTGCCTCTGTAACATGAGAGACTGAAACTGGCAGTGCTACCTCCCGTGTGTCAGACTTGCAGGAGAGAGCAAATTACTAGGACTAATGGTGTTTACAGTCATTACCAATTCTAATTGCCTTTATAGTGTTTGAGAAGAATATCTGTGAACAGAGCCAGGTTTAAATGAAAAATAAAGATTGTGCAGCAATATTTAAGAGGTTTACTGTTGGACATAATTAGCAAGGCTATTTTTTCCCATGTTTAAGTAATGTATTTATGTAGTTTAATACCTAAGAATTACATCAGTGTATGTAAATTTAAGGCAAAGGATAATTCAAAAATAATTTAATACCAGGCAAGTTTGACAAAGGAGTTTTTTAAAGCACCAGGAGGAATCAGTCAGGAAAATGTGGTTAATTAATGTGGACAATACATAAAAACCTACACCTGAAAACAGAGCAGGAGTTGTCTTCCTCTACATCTGCACCATTATACACTTCAGCTGTGCCAGGCTTTGTAAAGCTGGCTGGTGCAAATATCAGGAGGGCACCGGTGTCCCAGTGAAAGCTGAGATTAAGCATCTAACAAATGTGTTTGCTAAATTTTGAACTTGGACTTGAATCATGGCATCTAAAGTTGACTTTACAAAGAACTTCTCAGGAGTTGGAGCCGCTGCTGTATTTTTATAACAGCACTTTGTGTGCTTTGGCAGTGAAGGTAAATTACATCATTTTACTCTATCTTTCTGCATTTTATTTACCTCATTTCCTGTTCTAAAAATACACAAATTTGACTACTCAGTGATATGAATCTGAAAGCAGAGAAAAGCCAGCAACCCCTTGTCTTCTATGATGTTCACTTAAACCCCATCACACCCCACAAACAGATTCTGCTTGCAGAAGGTCTTGATGAGGAGCAGACCCAAGGATATTTTGGAGAAGCAGAGGAAATCCCCTCTCATCCTTCCTCCTTTCCTTTAATCTCCCTTTGTTATGGAGGGAGGGTTGTGCTCAGGAGTGGCCAGGCTGTCATCCTCACTGAGCTCTGGAGGGACACCTGAAGCTCTTACTCCAGTCCTGCGAGGCAGAAAAATGAGAAATCAGTTTGCACAAGTGACATGGGTGTGGAACTGAGACTTTGCTGACCAGCTCAGCAGACCTGGTCTGAAAGTCGAGGGGAAAAAAAACCTTATAGCTGGAAAAAGTCTTAAATGAGAGCATCCAAATTTTGTATTAGGATTGAGCAGCTTTTAGGATCTTCACATTCTGGTTTAGATTTGTAGCACAACAGGTGGCTTGTGGCATTCCTGGAGCTCCTGTGAGGTGGCTGTGGGAATTTGGAGCTGACCATAATCTACCTTGAATTGTTTCTAACATATTTTGTGCTCATAATATAAAGGTTTATGGATGTATTTGAAATGCCACCACTTGGATCCCATATCCCATCCAAGCTGTTTGCTCTCATTCTCTTCTGGAGGGTTGTGCTCCACCTCAGGTATGCAGCTCCAGCATGTGAGTGCTCATCTTGAATAGGATAAAATCAGCCAACTTAGCTGAAATCAGCAATAAAAGCACTTGGAGCTAAGCAGGATGAGTTTGTCTGCGAGTATATTCTGGTTTTTCAGTTGGGCTGCAAAGAGGGGCCTCCAGTGAAGGAAAGTGGTTTATTGCTGGAGTGATTATCATCTTTTTCCAGCTCCAGAGGAATCTGAAAGATGATTTTTGGTGTCAGCCAAACAGCAGTTCTTCCTCCTACATCCCCCAAAAACTGGGTACCTGCTGGCTGAATGCTGGCTGTGCAGGGGCCATGAGATACAGCAAGTCTGTGCTTTCTCACTTGAGGATCTGTGTGTGTCAGTGCCAAGCTACATGAACAGCTTGCCTTTGCTGGGGTCTCCCAGAAGAATGCTGTGATGGGTTGGACTAGCTGTTCATTTAGCCTGGCATTGCACTGCTCATCCTAAATAATAAATGATACCCACTCTGGCAGTTTGTACAGATTAGCAGCAGTGGAAGATCTCAGCAGAGAGGCAAAGTACCTTTTAAAACATTAATATTCTTTCCTTGCTGTAAAGGGATTTTGGGAGGAGGTATGGTCAGAGCTTGGTCTGCCTTTCCTGTAAGGAAGGTAGCATAAATTCAGTCTTTTCTCCAAATCTGACTCATGTCCATAGCCTTTAGAGATTTAATTAGGGATTTGATATCCAAAAAATAATGTTTCAGGGCTAGGAACACAAGGATTCTGTTTCAGACTGCAAACCCTCAGGAAACAGATACAAACATGGGTTGACTAGTTGTGCTGCAAAGCATTTAATCTCTGGAGTTTTGAACTGTGTAAATAGCTGTTGGACAAGGAAGGCAAAAGGACTCTGTTGAATCTTACTTTGAGTTCTGCTCCCCATTATGGGCCAGAAGTGGAATTTCTCACCAGTCCTGAGGCATCTGTTGTGAGCTGTAGTCTGAGCTTGGTTGATTGATAGTAAAAAATTCTTTGTGCCTTGCTGTGAGAGCCCAGGCAAACCACATCTCCAGGTTTCTCTCTCTGTCCTTCATGTCTCTGGCTCTGCTCCTGAGGGCAGGAGCTGTTGTAGGTTTGTCAGACACCTCCCACAGTGAGGTCCTGGTGAGGGTTGGTGTCTCAGGGTCAAGTGCAAAGCCAGCAGAGGTGACTCAGCTGGAGAATTTTGCCCTGCACTCCTTCATCAATCAGACTGGAAGATCTGCTCTGCTGTTATGCACTGCTCTCACTCATTTTCTGCACGTACTTTGTTCAGGTGCAGCAGCAGTATTTTCTACAGGCTCTTGATTTTATTATAATACAGCTATAAACCAGATAAAGAGCCTTTATTTCAGCCACTATAAATATTGGCTGACCTTTTCTGCTCAGAGGAAGCTTGCTCCTCTGCCTCTCGGTTTTGATTTAGGTTTATTTGTGGAGGGCAAATGGATGCATACATCACATCAAAATATCTGTCAGTGTAATTTCCCCTAATGAAGCATTACATGCAGGAAGGAGGGGATGGCTGAAGTAGTAGGCAGTGATTTCTTGTGATAGAGGACAATCTTTTTAGGGATGTTGCATAGTGGTTGTTCATCTTCTGCAGTGCAGAGCCCACTGGGGGTTGATGGTATCTGGAAATCAGAGAGGGATGAGATGACTGGTACAGAGGTATACACAGCTAAGATCATCTGTTTGGGATTTCTAGGGAGAAGATAAACTTTGTCATGTGAATGTGCAGGAAACTTGTAGTAAAACAGACAGAAGGGAGCTGCAATATGCAGAAAACACAGGAGAAAGCTGTGGGTGGTGATGTACAATACCTGGTGACCTAAAGCTGTTCTTGCATTGCTCTTGACTTGTGCCAGTTTGGAGGAGAAGAGGCAAACGTTGTCACCTTCCTGGCAGTGGGAAATACCTGGGAACACTTCCAGCGCCCAAACCACAACCCCAGAGGAACTTAAGGGAAGGAAAACCCCAGAAAAGTCAGATGGCAGCAAAAACCAGGCGCTGGGGCCTTGAGGTGCAAGCAGTGATGAGGGAGGAGAGGCAGGAGAACGAGCATCATTAGCATGATTGATGCAGCCAGTGCCAGGAGAGCACGGAGAGATCAGGACTATAAAATGGCATGGGTGAGACACAGCCAGGGAGTGCTGTGCCGTGGAGAGGGAGATGAATGCAGAATACATTCGAGAGTCAAGCTGTGTTTATTGCTCTGCTTTCAGAAAAGCACCAGGTAGTCTGGCACTGCAGTCTGTAAATGTGATAGATAGGAAGACCCTGTGTTTCTGGGGCTAATAACCATTATTTGATATAATTCGATTGCCATTACAAAAAAAAAAAATCTCATTTTCCTAGAAGGCTACTGTAAGCCTCTTAATTTTGGTCAAATGAATGAACAAAGACTTGTGTGATTTCTCCAAGAACAGTACAATACTCATTAATTGCAAAATGTTAGAGTGAATTTCTTCCCTACACAAGTGCTGTTTTAGCTGCAGTGATTTGTTTTGTGGCGTGTACAGAACTCGCTGTGCCGCTGTTTATTGCAGACGGCGAGCCTGGCTTATAGCCTGGCTTATAGCTGGGGCATCCAGCACCTCCAGTTGATCTGACACCCCCCAAACAATAGCCAGGCTGCGATTCATTACTTTAGGCAGCTCATTTCCATATGGTAATTAGGAGCCCGTTTGTAACATACCAGCGTGGGTATTCCTGAACTCATCTTATTGTTCTGCTTCACATCGCCAGGATGACAAAGGCTCCTTGCGAGCAGAGGTAGCCGGGTTTGGGCGAATCCAGCCCCTTCGCATTGCCCTGGAGAAATCCCCATCCATCACCTCGCAGGACGTGACACACGGCTTGTGTCGGTATTGTGGCTTGCGGCTGGGAGCAAAACAAAGGCAGGGGAGGATCCACGGCGGCTCAGGGGGAGCTTTCCCAGGGAACTGCCGGGGGTGACCACTCGTGTTTGCGGGGAGCGCGGCTGGGCCACCCCTGCCCGCGCGGGCTGCCGCTGAAGTTGGGCACCGGGATGCTCTGAGTTACCCGTGTGCCCTGCGGCTCCGAGGGGTGAGAGCGGGGGCGCAGNGCAGCCCCCTCCCGGGCTGCCCGCACCGCGGAGCCCCCGCCAAGGTAAGGCCGGCGCATTGTTCTCCGAGCGGGATGCGGGTCTGGAGGGTGATGGATGGGGAGCGATGCCCGGGGTCCCCCCGCCGTGACGGTGCCAGCGGGCACGTCCCCGTGCGGACCGCCTGGGTCGAGTTCGGGGGCTGGAGGAGCACGGGACCGCCGGGAAAAGCCAAGCCGGAGTCTCTCGGGGAGGGTGAAATTCCCGCTGGGATGCTGTGATGGGCTGAGAATTGCCGATGGGAGCCGCTCTCGCTGGGGCGATGCACAGCACCCGGCTGCGGGGGCTGAGAGCAGCCCCAGCATCTTTCACTCTGCCAGGCAGCGCAGACCCACGGTCTGGGCATCTGCCCCTTCATTCCTCTGCAGAAAGGAGTCGAGCAGCGCTGGGCTCAGCCCCTGTGCGGGGTCCGTCAGGGATGCGGGCAGGCAGTGGGACAGAGATCTCTGCCTGCGGAGCGAGGAAGCCCTTCCTCTGCCTTTGTTACACTTGTTTCCCTGCCCGGCTTGGCCTCGCATTCTCCCTCTTGCCCAGAATAGCCCTTTCCCAGTATTGTTCTCCGTGTGTTTCCTCTCGCCTCCTTCTTCCGCCCGTCCTTAGCGCGGGGTCTCTGCAGACCTGATACCCTGACACGCATCTTCCCTCTCCTCTAGGGCATTTCAAAGTCCAGATCTACCTATTTTGAGAAAATTATNTGTCACCGCCACCTGCGAGGGGCGAGCGGCCGCGCTGCCCGGGTCCCCCCGCGCCGGGGCGGAGCTGCCCTCGCCCTCCCCTGCTCGGGGGCAGCGGGGCCGGCGCTAAGCCCAGCCCAGCCCAGCCCCGCCGGGCGGGCGCTGCGNGGTCTGGGCATCTGCCCCTTCATTCCTCTGCAGAAAGGAGTCGAGCAGCGCTGGGCTCAGCCCCTGTGCGGGGTCCGTCAGGGATGCGGGCAGGCAGTGGGACAGAGATCTCTGCCTGCGGAGCGAGGAAGCCCTTCCTCTGCCTTTGTTACACTTGTTTCCCTGCCCGGCTTGGCCTCGCATTCTCCCTCTTGCCCAGAATAGCCCTTTCCCAGTATTGTTCTCCGTGTGTTTCCTCTCGCCTCCTTCTTCCGCCCGTCCTTAGCGCGGGGTCTCTGCAGACCTGATACCCTGACACGCATCTTCCCTCTCCTCTAGGGCATTTCAAAGTCCAGATCTACCTATTTTGAGAAAATTACCCCTTTTTTTTTTTTCCCTTGAGTGTTTAAATTTGACTTCCATCCCATGGGTTTGAACTAAATTGACATAATGTAAATTGACATAACTTCACTTAGGACCTGCTGCATGACGAGGATGAGATTTCTGGCTGCCTGGCACTTGGTATCACTTTCAGTTACACTGAGCACTGGGTGCTTTCAGACTGGGCTTTCTCAACTGTCATTGCTATGATATAGAATAAGGTAATACTTTACCTTGGACCTCGCTGCTGCCTTTTTTTATATAGATGGGCTTAGGTGGGTCCTTGGCTAAATGAGCACAGCCTTGCTGAATGCAGCTGAAAACTGTTGATGTTGAACACATTGCTCTTGGATGCAAGTCTGAGAGTCCCAGAGGGTGAGATCCAGGAGAGAGCAAGTTAGGAGCTTGTTAGGACAGTGTCTCCAAAAGGGTCCAGCCCTCACCTTCTGTGCTGTGTTGGTTTTCAGGCACAGATCCATCTGAAAGTGTTTGTGTCTCTGCTGGAACAGGGCAGAGCACAGCTGCTGCCAGGGGGGCTGTTGATTTTTCCTTTAGGGGATCGTGTTCTTTAAGCACTGCCTTTATTTAGAGTTTTGCCTAATGGGGAGCAAAGAGCAGCTGAGCTCCTTCTTGTAACTTTTGCTGGATTCCCAATAGCTGCAGTGAAGTAGTCAAGGCTTTAATCAATTTTTACTTGGCTCTAACTTGGGGAATCTTTGAGCAGCCGCAGGGGCTGGAGAGCTGTGTCTGCAGCCTGGGGAAGACTGCAGTGCTTTAGTTATGCCTGCCTCATACAGAGGCAGGAACACATGTTTAGAAAAATGTATGCATTTTCACTTGTGTTCTCTGCTTTTTCAAAATTACTTTCTTGAAGCTGCTCCTTTTCCTCCTTTTGAAGAGCTTATTTGCAGGAGTTACCAGTGCTTTCCTTGGAAAGATTTATCTTTCCTGCAACAGCATGGATTTCAAGGGTTGGTCTGTTTTACAGGGAGATTAATTTTGCTGATTCCCTTGGAATTGCATGGGTGCAGCCACATCGGACTTGATCCTTTTAGTTTGATTCTGCTGTACATAAACATGTGGAAACCCTTGTTAAGAGTTTGCTCCTCAGTCCATTAGAAATATGCATGTCATCTTAGTCAGAAGAGACTGTGCAGAAACCTTTCAGTGTGTTAACAAGCCCTGGAATTCCATAATTATGAAGACATGACAGGAGTGAATGAATTACTGAGGTCTAAGATGCAGGTGACATTTTTCTGTGGTTTCCTGTGGGAATGCTGGGGTTGTGCTCTCTGAAGCTGGGTGTTTTCTGGGCAGTGAGATGAAATTGCTATAGAGCTCCCCAGAGTAAAGGTTGTAAATGCCTCTCAGCTAGAGGAATCGAGGCTCTGTCCTAGACTTTGTGCTGTAATATAAAAAAACAAAACTCCACACGCCACCCATGGCTGATTTTTCAATGTGTGTTACCTGGCTCAGACTTGTGACAGTGTGGAAGTGAAGTGTGGTGTGAGAAGGCTCCTGTGAGTGTGGCTTTGCCACCACTGTGGGACTCTGCTGATGTGGCCATAGCTGGGCATTCTTGGTTTAGGCAATTCTGCTCGTAGTTTCTGGTAATTAAAGCAGCAGAAGGTAAAAAAGGAGGCCCACTGCAGGGCTTACATGATTCTGAAAGGGCTCTTGCATATTTTCTGTGTTCTATTTTCTTTCTCCAATGCTTCTTAGCATTGAGTGAATGGCAGGGAGGAGGCAGGGAAGGCCCTGGATAAATGGAGTATTCTGGGATCCAAGAACTCTGTTCGTGCCTGTTGCACCTTCCCAGGGAAGTGGTGGCCAATGTGTCAAATCCATTTGCAAGCAGTAGTGTAAATTAAAGCTGGGGGATAAGCAGGTTAGAAGGTTAATGAGATGTCTGAACTTAATTGATTCTCCATACAAATTGGCTATAATGTCTTTTGTTTGCCTTTTTTCCCCTCCTAGGATGCTGTGTTACAGCAGTTACATGAATATGAAGAGTAGCAAAAAGGGAGGGGGGAGTCATGGCTGTATGGGAACCAAGGAAGCCTTGGTTGTACTCCCCAGAGTGGGGTTTTGGGCACAGGAAGGTGGCTCTGAATTAGCACCCTGCACCCCTGTGTCCTCTGGGTACCATGGACTTGGTGATCCCTGAGCCTTGCACAGCAGTGTGCCCTGGCTGTCATGCAGAGCTGTTCAGTCCCAGGGTTCAGAGAAAACATTTATTTAGGTGTGGTGTTGCACAGGCCAGCCTGGGAAAACCAGTAGGAGAGGAGCTATAATTTGTGTTAAATGATTTCTAGGTCCTGAGGTTGTCAGGTGGCATCCCCATGAGGGTGGCACTACTTTCTATAAGCCTGGCTTTAATATCCAGAGGAATGAAGCTGAAGGGGATGTTGGCTTTATTCATCTGACTGGAAGCGCCTGACTTAAAAATGAGATCATGCTCAGGCCACTGTTTTTTGGACTTTGCTTTGTAGATTTTCATTCCTATCGGGAATATATTTGAGTGAGTGGTTGGAGCCAGTCCAGTTCCAAGGGTGAGAGAAGCTGAGCTCCTTCCTGCTTGCTTGGTTCCTGGACAGTGCTGGTGTCTCCCAGTGCCCCTTCCAGTCTGTGCTGGTTCCAGGTGACAGGTCCAGCTCAGGAGCAGCACCAGGCTCTGCCTGTCTGAGGTCTGAGCTGGGTGGCACAGCCAGCCCAGAGGAGTGGCACACCAGGACAGGAGCCAGCTTTGGTCACCCCTTCCAAGGGTGTCATGGAGCAGGAAGGACATTGTGTGCTTTGGTTGTGTGACAGTAGAAGTTACAGCTCTTCTTGAGTTTGTTTGCTGTGAGAAGCATGTGGTTAAATCACATTTCAGACTTTTCCTCTTGGATTATATATCAAAACATAAAGAATAAAATAGGAGATTCTCTAAGGGGCTAATACTATGTTTTGACTCCTGTTGTGTTTATTTTGAACTGGACTATCCCAGTGAAACAGCTTTTGTGCTTAACATGGAAACTGATTGCAGAGTGACTGTGAAGAGTTGCCTGCAGACAACAGTTCTCATAAAGCAGCTGTATTTTGATTTAAGGGTTTCTGAGCAGCTGAGGAGAGCTGCAGAGCACACACCACTGCAAGGGAGATGAAGATCAAGGTTTCTAGACCACCATATCATCACAAGAAGCACTGGTGGGAGGCTTGGGCTTGGCACCTTCACATTTGTAATCAGGCTTCAGATGAGCCAGCACATGCCATGTGCTGCAAGATGGGTCAGTACTAAAAACTTTGCTGAGAACAACTCAGTCAAGAGTCAGGGCAGGAAATAGGAAATAGGGCATCGTTTACATCCTCATCTTGTGTATGTCACCAGTAGTGACAGTGTTTAGTAGGAACAATTCCTTGGCCAGTTTGGAGTGTGCATATCTTATTTTTTGAACAGGCTGAGCAATTTGCCTCCAATGTAATGTTGAAAACCCACGGGCAAAGCTGCTGTTGTTTGGTTGCAGCCGTTTCAAAGCATTAAGCCTTGCTCTTGCCCCAAGTCATAATGCATCAGTGCTTTCAGCAATGGTTAACAGTTCTGTGCTTAAATGATATAGGTTAGAGAAAGGAGGCATTTTTGTTTTTCTTTAGCTATTTAAAGAAGGACAACAAACCTTTAAACCATAATTCCTTCAGAATTCTAGTAATTTTTGAAAAACATAGAGTGCACATTGAATACATGCAAACTGTAATTTTGGTCCTTTGTTTTCTGTGTAGACTATTTACAGGGCAGTGTCAGGAAAGGAAATACTTTTATGTGATGGCCTCTTTGTTTAGAGCCTAAACTCTCAGTAGGTCAGCTGTATGTAGAGCTGTCAAGAGCTGCAGATTTTCTGCAGTTGTCAAAACTTCAGTGCAGAAGGGGGATGCTGAAGGGGAGAAGAAAATACAGTTCTACTGGGGTTACCTGTCAGTTTAACAAACTGTTATAAAAACTGTTGTCCCAGAGTGATTGCCAAGATGCCCCAGAACTGAAATGTGTGAAGGCTCAAACCACCCAGGCCCTTCATTCCTCTGCCAGGACAGGATTGATCACTGCTACTTTCCTCAAGTTCAAAGCTGAACTTTTTCAGACCCTTTAGGTGTGTGTTGAGGTTGTGTGGTCGAGTTACTGAGCCAAAAGAATCGTTTCAGCTGCTGCTTGCTGGCCTCAGAGAATGCAGGTGATCAGTTCTTGCAGATATTGATCAGCAGTGATCAGTTCCAGTGGCCACAGCCTGAGCAGGCTCTGCTGTGTGGCTGTGCCTTCGTAGTGGGACATGGGCATGTAAAAAACCCTTTAATATATGGAAGAAATGTAGCCCTAGAGTTTTTCTCATGCTAATGTCTGAGCTATCTTTAGTTCCTTTGAAAGAGAGTTCCATAGGCTGGTTAATCTCTCTGTATATAAATCTCCTTCATACAATTAATCCTTTATTTTTTTCAGATCTCAGTGTAGGGGAGAGATGGTTTAGAAACAAATCTATTTACCTTGTGTTGCATTGACAACAAACCCAGTGGACTTGAAAGCAGAAACAAAGCACATACACAGACACATTTTTCTGCATGGTCTTGGTTATTATTGCTGTGTGGTATCAAAATAAAAGATCTCATAGAACCTTTCTGTCTGCAAAAAACTTCCCAAGGAAGAGATTGCTTTCAAGGCTTTCAGTCCTGAAAATTCTTAGGGAAAATCAAGCAACAAAAGATGCAAAATTGACAAAATCTTGACCCTCCTGAAGTGAATGGGAATCTTGAGACCAGAATTTGGCCTGGAGTTTTAAAGAAGTACCTCATTGGAATACTATATTTATGTGCTTTTAGAGATATGAAATTGCAGTTTTACTGAAATACCAGCTGCCAGGTGTTCCAGCTTTATGAATAAATGATCTGGCTGATTTTCCTTTCTTTGAAGTGAAGAATAAGATTAGGAAACAGATGCCTGGAATATTCAATAATTTTTAAATAGTATCTTAAACAGATCAGCAGAAGTTGGACATCCTTTCCCTTCTTTCCCAGCAAGTCCTAGAAACACTTAGAGGGGCATTAGAAGTGTTTGGGGACAGAGACCACTTTGTCTAGCTTAGAAAGAAGCCTGAAAGTAATAAAAATAATTGGTGGATATTTCCGGGGGGGTGTTTTCACTGCAGTCAGCCTGCCCTGGCCCTGAGAACACAGCAGAGGCTGTTGCTTTGTAGTCAGAACCTGTGGAATAATTTTGTGTGGTCGTGCTCATTGCACTCTGTGCTTGTGTTTAATGTGAGGAAGGGGTAGAGCATGATAGATACAGTTGGAGGATGCTTTAGAACAGGAGGAAAAGTCAGGTTGGAAAGCTGGAGAAGGGTCTAGAGGAACAGGAGGAAAGGAGAAGAGAGTAGAGCAGCTGGGCAGAGTCATTGCTATGGACTGGGCATGGCACAGGAGGAGGCTGCCACCTGAAATGCAGCTTTGGGCTGAGACCACAGCACCCTGATGGGTTTTATGTGACAGAATTCCTCTAGAGGCACTGCAGTGCTGAATGTGTAGGTTATGGGAACACGGGTCCTGCATCTGTCTTTAGTCCTGCTTGGATGTTATGGAAAGCAGATGTACACATCTGGTAGCTGTTGTGCAAGGGGCTGAGTCCAACCAGGAAAGAAAGCAGTTCTCATAAAGGTAAAATGTCTTAAATCTCAAAACGAGGGGGAGAAAAGTAGGGGTGTGCATGTTTAAGATTAAACACTGACATGCTCTATCGTGGTGTTTGTTTCTGAAGGTGATAATGATGGAAAAATGTGTGTCTGGAGCTTAGGAGAATCTCCAGGCTGTCTCTAGTGCATGGAGAGTGCTTCTTACTTTCTTCTCACACTTTATCCCTACTGTGTCTTAGTTTAGACTTCTGTTCCTCGTTTAGAAAACAAACTGCAAACCCCTCTGGATTGCAGCTCCAGCAATTTAAGCATATTTAACTCCCCAGACACCGAGTTCCCTCTTGTGCATAATACCAAGGAAGTGTCTTTGTCTGCAGGAATGCTGCCTAACAGCAGGACCTGGCTAAAAGCAAATTTTAAATGATCAAAATCTTAATAAACTCAGTAACACGACTGCACCACATAGGATAGCTGCACATGGAGCAGAAATGAGAAGCGTGGGAACTGTGCAGGGATGTGCTGCAGTAGGAATCCCTCTAATGGGTACCATATTACTCAATTTTATGGTAAAATAGGCTAAGTGTTTCAAATCGCTTGTTTCTCCTCCATTGTCAAAAAAGCTCAGCAGAGAGCTCATAGAATCTGACATTTTAGCAGCTAAAACACAACTGGCATTGATTGCAACCATCCTTGTTAGTGGGTTGGAGAGATGTGTATGTATTGTGCAGCTAATGCAGATTCTGAATGCCTGGACTTGGTTCATCCTCCTCACTTCCAAAAAATATTTTTTTTAAACCAAGGCAACAGAATTTCTTCTAACTCTGCTGTTGTCCCAAACACCTTGAAAATCAGTTGCATCTTTTTCTGATTTAGTGATCTGTACTGCTGTGTAGAAGAGAAAGTTTGGAGAAGTAACCTTTCCCAAACCCTCCTCCAGCCCCACCTGATTTTGCTTGCATGGGAGGCAGAAATGGGAAGCTCCGAGGAGGTGCCTGCTTGGCAGCCTTGAGGCTGATGCAGAATCTGGCACAGAGTTCTGTGCTTATCTGTCAGTATTTCCTAGTGCTGACCGTGTGAGTCTGCCTCTCTTGGCAGCAGCAGAGCTCCTTTTCTGGGTTTTTGCCTTCATTGCACTTACAAGAAAATCACTTTGCGAGTTGGCTGTGAGTATCTGCTGGAAACGAGAGAGGAGTCATCTAATGAAGGGTTTCCATGAATCCAAAGGTGAAATGAAGTTGAGATGTAATTATGTTGTGTTTGGGGCATTCAGGAGACACCAGGAAACTTGGCCAGCTGTTCCTGTAGGTAGTGGCATGAACCTGATAAACACACCAGTTGTGTTTAGAACACAAGGCTTGTTCATTTATCCCCTAGGTGAACTGATTTTCACTGGGAAAGGAGAGAAAACCATGGGCTTCATCAAGTCAGCCCGACAGTGGTGAAGGAGGGAAGGGAGGAGGGGTGTGTGCATCCTGGGGTTACAGAATCTTGGTTCTGCTGTGCAATCCTTGCTCATCTTTAAGGGTTTTAGTGACCTCTGCTTCAGCACTATGCACAGGAGTATTGGTTCTGGATGCACTATGAGTGATCTTTAGGGATGGAGATTTCTTCATTGTCCACCCTAGTCGAGGGAGGATGTGGGTCAGAGCCATGTGGGTGTGTGGTGGGTTTGGAAGGGAGGAGAAGGGTCTTTGCTGTGTGTGTATAAATCCATCTTTAACCCTGTTTTGGAGTACTTTGAAGGTTTCTTGCTGTCTGGAGTTAACTTGGCTGCTGACTCGGTTCTTTCCCCTTTAAACACAGGGGAGCTGGTGTCTAGACTAATTTTAACCTCCTCATTCTCAGCCTGAACCTCTTTTTTTAACCCAGTGTGAGCAGCTTTGATGCTTAATGACAGAAAGCTCTGTTAGCAGTGCATTACCAGCTTGTCTTTCCGTAGTTACACCCTGTCAGAGTGTAACACGCTTCTTGGGGCAAGCTACACCTCTTCTCCCTGTCTGAGAAATCCCTTTCCCTGCTCCAAACTCCTCCATAGTGCTTGAATGGAGCCTGGGCTTTGCAGCAGCTGAGATACAAATGTTTATTCAGAGACATTCGAGTGTGTCATCTTTGCTCTCATCTCCAGCAGAGCTGCGTGGGATTTTAGTGGCACCAGGAGTCAGACTTCAGTTTGCTTTAGCAGTTGTTGTCTCCAGCTCTGCTGTTGGAGTACAGAGTGGCAGGGTGTGCAGTGTGCCAGACTGTGTGTCTGGCACTTCCTCTGCAGAGTTGTGCTTGTTTGGTTTTGGTTTTGCATGCTGGTGGTGCTCTGTAGTCCTGTCCTCCTAAAATAAAATGTGATGGAAGGAAAAAAAAAAAAAAACCACAACAAAACCCAATGGAGTGAGAAGAGCCATGGGTGGGACTGAGCTGGGGAGGGCAGAGGAGGGACTGAAGCAGGCAGTGTTCAGTGGGGAGCAGCAGCAGGGTGGAAATGCTCCAGGGAGTGAACTGCCTGGCACTGCATCCTTAGGAACTCTGACCCAGTGAGTCCAGGTGAGTTAAAGGAAACCTGAGATTCTGAGTCTCTTGTGCTGAGTGGGTGCAGTCCTGCTGCAGGCTTGGGGAGACGAGAGGTGTTTGCTTTTATGGCTTTTTGTATCAGCAAAGAAGAGAAAGATGCAATTCCTTGTCCTTACTTGTGAGGACAAGCTTGGGAGATGTGTTCTGTTCTCTCAGCTGTGGAAGCTGCAGGGAGAGATGGGGCTGCCCAGGGTGGGAGGCTGCAGCCTGGGACTGTCCTGAGAATTTACCAACACAATTCCTACATTGAGTCTTTTAGAGATGTGCCTTGTGAAGGTTGCAGGCTCAAATCCCTGCTTTGAGGTGCCAGAAGTTGCATTTAATTTTCTTCTTTTTTTTTTTAATATGTCAGTAATTTCTACAGTTGCAGTCTAGCCTTTCCAGTCTTGGGTATTTGGAGTCCCTGATGAGCACTGAGGTGTGCTGGCCTGGCCAGGTGTGGTGTAACAGCTAAAATTAAACAACAGTGGGCACACTTTACTCAGTGGTGGAGCAGGTAAGTGCCTTCAGTGCACAGCAGGGAGGCAGAGGAAGGTCAGAGACTACAGTCTGACCTAGCTGTGTTATCCCACACCTGTCCAGCTGCAGAGCACTGGAGTCTGGCCCTCACACCCCCAGATTTCAGGTATGAGCCTCCCTTCAGCCACATGGGTTTGTGTCCTCAGGCTGCAGACTGGGGCTGTGCAGAACTGCCAGAAGTCAGGAGGAAATGGCCAACAAGCTACTTGCACAAATGGAGGTCCTGGCTCCTTTCTCACAGGATTAGTCTTGCAGTCTGGAGAAGGAGCCCCAGGTATGAGCTCCAGTCAATGCCATTTGGAACATCCTGGTGGATCTAGCAGCAGCTGCTGGAGGTGCCTGTGCTGCTGGGGTGTTCCTGCAGCAGCCTGCTCACCCTCCTGACAGAAACAGATTGTTTCACACAATTAACTGGGGAGAATAAAAGGAAAATGGGATATTTCCTCTGAGCACCCCCCAGGACAGCAGGGCATAGGGTGTATTTTACAACCACGTGTGCCTGTGCTGTGTTTGGGGCTGTCACTTCTGCTTCACCAGGGTGCCAAGATCTTACTGTGGTTAAAATGGATTTTCCTGGCAGTTTATCACGTGTGCCCGTCACCTTCCTCTGCAAAACCTGCCTGGGTGCCATGTGAGAGCAGTGCTGAGCCTCAGGAGGTGCCAGGGCTGTGTGTGAGCCTGGATGGAGGGCAGGGGGGTCTCTGCCTGGCTCATCTCCAGCTCTCCCACCCAGCACTTCCCAGTCCTGTGCCCTGGAGCCATCAAACCAGGTGCCTCTCCCAAGCCTGGGGAGGGGGTTCAGGGCTGCTGCAGGAGTGGAAATTCCTGTCTGATAACACTCCAGGTACTGCTCTGCCCAGAGCAGCTGCTAATGCTCTTGGAGAAGAATGAAAGGTTTGGGAGGAGGAGGAGGTGCTGTCTGATGAGGAAGTTAGTAGTAGATGAATGATAACACCTGTGTGTAGCCTGCTTTCTTCCTCTGGGGCTAAAACAGGTGGAAGATTTGCTTTCAGCAGCAGTGCCCATCACCTCAGGCTGGGGAGACTTTCCCTGTCCCATTCAGTCTCTGATAGCAAAGTCTCTTTGCAGGTCTTGTCTGGGTTCTGGAGCTCTCAGGGTCAGTCCTGGTGCTGGTTATCATGTAGCTTTAGCATCATTTACTCCTCAGAAAAAGAAGGAAAGGCCTTTTGGCATTAGCTCATCTTAATTTTTTTTTTATTTTTTTTTTTAATCCTGAGAAATTCTGCAAGTTTTCAAGCCTTGCCTTCGATTGTATGTGAGAGGTGATCCCCAAGGCTTGGGACTTTTAAATTCAGAGGTTCATTCTGCATGGACTATGAAAGATATTTGTGCATAGGGAGAAAAATCGTGGAAAATTAAAAACAAAGCAAAATCTGCTTTTCCTGTGCTTCTGAGGAGTTGGAAAAATCTGCTTGAAATGCTTTCCTGGTTTAGTGGTCTGTTATGTGAGCAGGTTGGGTAGTAACTCAGAGTAAATGAGTTTAAGGGCTGCAATTCTGGGTCAAGGGGCTCTTTCCAGCACAGGAGGGGTTTTGCACAGGGCAGTGCAGAAAACAGATGACAAATGCTGGATGGGGAAACCTGCAGGCAGGAGAACTCCCTGGTACGGGGTGAGGAGGAGTGAAAGCCCAGAGGGCTGGGGGAGCAGGCAGGAGCCAGCTTTGGGGGTGCTGTGGTGGGGAATTTGTAGATAAAAATCCCTGCCAGGCCCCTGGATGTTGGCTTGGAAAGCCAGCAGAGTTCAGGGCAGAGCAGAGGCTTTGAGGCAGATTAATCCTGGCCCAGCCACACTGACAGGATCCAAGAGGGTGGACTTTTTTGTGGTTTTAATGCAGTTCCTCAACATTAGCATCTCTGTCCTAATGACTGGCTTGGGCTGTAAGAAATAATCTGTATTTGTAGCAGTGTCCCTGTGTACCTGTGTCACTTATCTTCTGGGCTATGTGGCTTTCCTTTGCTTGAAAGAGGGATTTTATTGTGCCTAAGCAAGATGTTGGCTAAGGCACCTTACCCTGGTGGAAGGAAGGGTTTGTTGATGGTCCTTTGTGCCCTTCTCAAGGACAAAAGGTTTTGAAAGTTTTGTGTTTGCGTTTTCACTGGGCAATAATTTCAAGCCAGCAATTTCTCTGCAGCTGTGACACCCATGTCCAAAGGGAAGATGGGGAAAGACAGGAAGAAAAATTTAATTAAATTCAAATTTGCCAGTGTCCCGTAAATTCTCAGGACTAATATGGCACTAATATAACATTAGCAATGACTTCATTAGCACAAATCATGGCTTTTCTTTGTGCAGGATCTTCTTTTACCTGTAAGAACCTTCTGGTGTGGTTACAGCTTCCCTTTTGTCTAAATAATACAGTTTAGAGCAACCATTTACTGGGATAAATATGTCCATTGGGGAGTTTAATTGTATTGATCAGCAGAGCACAAAATGAATTGTGTGCTTGGTTTTGGTGAAAACCAGCAGCAAGGCCATGGCTGTCCTTGCAGACTCTGCTCCTGCCACTAGAATCCAAACTGTTCGTGTCAGCTGGGCAGGAATGTGCTGGTATTTACCCAAATTTTGAAGAAGACACTCTAGCAGAGGAATGTGCTCTGCATGCTCACCATTCCACTAGAAAACTCTTGCATTTAAAGAAAACCTCAAGCAAATATTTGGAAGGCCAGAGGGGCTTCAGAGAACAGAACATCCTCCAGATTTTAGGGAGAGCAGCTCATTGAGTTGTGTCTTGTCCTCTGTGCAAGCTCTGTCCCAGCTAATGCTGCTCCCTGGGTGGTTACAGTAATCCTTTTTATTTCATTTTAATGTCTGTGTGAGTACCTGATACTCAGAATGGGATTAGGAGAGCTGAATTGCTGCTGAAATTGGTAACAACAGAAAGCAAACCTGTCTGACAGCATCTGCCCTGTGATCTTCAGAGAGCAGGTAAAAGGATCCTTAATTAACTTTTTGCCAGGGTGGGGTAGTGTTTTTGAGAAAAATTCATTTGAGAAAGTTACAGCATGAATTGCTGTTGCCTGAGTTAGAGCAGCCTAATGAATTGCATTAATTAGCTGCCAGCCTATAGGGAATGCTGTGTTTAAGGAAAAAAAGCTGTGAGGATTGCTCCAGGCTGAAGGGAGGGAGCTGACTCAGAGAAACTTGTTCGAGGTACAACAAGAGTGTGGTGGTTCTCAGCTGTTGCCATAACATTTCCAGAAGCTCTTTGCCCTGCTCCTGTTTGGCTTTTCTCCTCCTGTCTCCAGGAATCCCCTCCGAGCTGGTGAGAGGCTCTGGTGCAGGCAGGATGTGCCTGTTGCTCCACAAATTTTTTATGTGTCTGGTGTCCTGGATTGCTGCACATCCCTTGTTAACTAGTTGGGTGATGGAAAATGGGAAGCTGTTACGAAGCAGTGAATAATTCCTTGGTTTGGAAGTAAATTGACATTACTTCCCAAGAAAAAGCCTTGAAGATGGTTCTGTTAGAGCTGGAGTAACACAAATGGGGCTTTCCCTCAGCCAGGGCTGTGCTCTGCCTCAGGGCTGTTGGTGAATGTGTCCCCTCTGCTGCTGCTCAGAGGGTGAGCACATTGCCACCACGGGATTTGTGGGGTGTCTTCATGCATATCATCCAGCACTTGCTGGGAACAGGAGTGGGGTGGCTGCAGGGCAGCTGTGGCAAAGATCCCATGGTGAGAAGGGAGCTGGGTGGCTTCAGCTGTGGGACAGAACCAGTCTGAGACACTGCTTCCCAAGAAATTGCTGTCCCAAAGCAAGGTGCTCCTCTTCCCAGACAGTAAAACCCCAGGGGCTGTTTGAATGAGAGGCAGCAAGTACCTTTAACTCAGTACAATTGCTTGAGGGGGTTAACAAGTTTGTGATCTTTGTGATTTAGTGCCCCTGTGCTGCTGTTCACCACCATGAAATTCTTGTGTTAAATGCCCTTTCACCTTTGCCACTGTGAAGGTGATGAAAACTTTATACAAAATTTAAAGTCTCGAGTGAAGCCTGTAGAAATTATCTGAATAAATTGGGTCGTTTAATACCCATCTCCTGGCAGCACCAGCTCCTTCATGAGTTGATTTTCAAAAGTTCTGTTTGTGTTGGGATGTTTTTTCCCAAGAAGTTTTTTCTCAGCTTGGTTAGAAACTGGCTTGTGTCCAGAAGTATCCAAGTGGCTTTGAGTCCTGGTAAAACTGCAATTTACCAGGAAATTGGTAATTTGCTTGCTCTGGAAAAGGCCAAATATTGCCATGCCTTTATGCTTTGGAGGTGCAAGAATTTAATCATCTGTGTGTTTGGCTTGCTGGAGGAACAATCTGAATTGCTGAATTCAGGGAGGGGGGGAAAAATAGCTGTAACATAAACCAAACAGTATTTCTAAAGGCATGATGTCTTGACTGAATGGTTTTAATCAGCATAATTTGAATACTCTGTCATTGCTTAGCAAACAAAGCCCAAGCTGGCTTACAGAGCTGTTGAATAACTGAAGCAGGCAATATCCCTGCCGGGGTATTTTTTCTTATCTTCAGTTTGATTCCTGTCTGTGCTCACAAGTAGGATGAAATTGGGGCATGCAGAGCAGGAAGGGGAGCTCTTCTGCAGGAGTAGGGGTGTTTGTTTGAGATGCCTGCCCAGAAAACAGCTGCCTGTCTCTGAAAGGGCTCGAGGCTCCACTTCTGGAAAACAGCCTGGGGTACCTCCTCGTTTTTGCTGTGCAGGTTATTTGGGTTTTGTTGTGAGCAGGGAGGGTCTGGTTTACAACAGCTGGTCAGAAAGATGGCTCTTAAAGATTAATTTAAGGAAGGAAAACTGCTCTCATCAAGCTGGGTGTGCGTTAGGTGCATGCACAGCCCTGCAGTGCACAGGACTCGTGCCCCTTGTTCTGGCAGGGTCTGGGTGAGAGCCTGGGCTGCTCTGGCAGGCAGTGCTGTACCTGAGCTCACCCTTTCTGCAGCTCTCCTGCTTGCTAAGAATTAGATGGGAGGTGACAGATCCTGGAGGTGTTGCCAGCAGCTTGGGCACACGACCTCCTCCAGTGGCTGTAGGTGCTCCTGCCTGGCAGGCAAGCCTTGGCTTGCTTCTCCTGGGGGACCCCAGCACTCCCGAGGTGCTGCCAGCTCTTCCCTGGCCCTGGGGAGAAGGTGGCCATGGGGTGGGTGCAGCTCCCAGATCAGAGTGTGGTAAAGCAGGAGGTTTGGATGAGTTGGTGCTGCATGAAATGAATGCAAATAGCAGAGGAGATGGAGGAGCAGGAATCCCCATGGCTGCGGGGAGTTGACAGGCAGATACTTGTCCAGTGCTGCAGACCTACTGATCTCAGCCCTCTCCTTCCAAAAGGGGATGTGTGTAAATCCCTGAGCCAGGATTAAAGTCGAACTTTCTAACAATATCCCTCACTGCCTCACTTTAAAAGCAATTTCTCACAACAGGCAAACACCTGCTCTTGGTGTGTCCGAGGTGAAGGTGCACAGCCCAAAGGGTGTGAGCAGGAATAACTGCACAGCTGCTCTCCAGGAACTCCCATAAATCTGGCTACTTTTGCAGGTGGTTGTGTTGGTGGCACAGCCTTGTCTGTAGGGGCACTGTCATCTTCTGAGGTCCCTGTGTTTCTGAAAACTGACCACTGAATTCCCAGTAGTGTTACATGGGGTATTAATTGTCAAGGCTTTCCAGGCACATGGATGCTGTTGTGCAGGGATGTGTGCCAAGGTGTTCTCATTCAGGCTGTTACTGAAATCTGACACTCTTGGGAGCTGTCTGGCTTTCAGGGTTGCTCTGAACCAATGAGCCTGGGCTGCTATTTAAATAAAAAGGTTGCTTAATCCAGAGTTCTCTCTTAAAGAAAATCCAAACCAGCACCAAAATAACCCCAGAAGAAGTAATGCTGCTGCTTTGAGGGAGGAGAAATATGACAGAGCAGTGTCTGTGCCTTTGCTAAATTATACAGGGAGCAGGAAAACTGCTGTTTGCTGATGCTTCTGTGAGTTATGACCACATTATCCCAGTGCTGCTGGGCATGGCAGCTGTGGGGATACAGATTCCTTAATGGCTCTGCTGCTCTGCAGTGATCCACTCACTGGAAGTCTTCCCATTTATTTCACTTGCTGCATACAGTCTTTGCTCTCAAGCCAACTTTCCTCTCCTTGTTTTAGGCTCTCTGTTTTGGAAACTGTCACAAGGTATTTTCAGATTAATCTTTCTCTCTTCTCCCCCTGCAACCTCCTCATCCTCTCCACGATGTGGTCTCTGGCTCTCTTTGTAGCTGTTTTGCTTCCTACATTGCTGAGACAAAGGAAAACCCACCTTCTGTAGGCTGGCTTCAGGCCAAGGCTGCCTTATTTAAATTGCCAGAGAGGAATCCCAAGTCACAGTGTTTGAATTACCATGGTGCTGGCACTGGCTGTAAAGGGAAGAGTGAGAAGATACACAAAATGAGTTGGTATTTTCATGTCTAGCTGTGTATTTACAGGATGTGAAACTTCATACCCATGCAATGGGAACATAGGTAGGTAAGATATATTCTGCTGGCAGGCAAGAGCAGCAAGCACTGATTTTCCCAAAAGGGTTTTGTTATATAAGGATGTTTGTGGCACGTGTTCTGCCCATGTCAATGGATATGGAGAGCAGGTCAGGCCTCTGCTGGCATCTCCTTGGCCCAGGAGCAGTGCCTGTGCATATTGCAGGGCATGTCCAAAAAAGCATTTCATAGCCTTTTCCTTCCTTTAGGATAGGGTAAGGAATATAAGCAGCAGAGACATGTTGCAGCTGGGTGTTTTGTTGAATGATGTGCTTTTGGGACAGAAAGCTCCTTACTGCTCTGATTTGTTGGTAATGGGGGTCCTTTGCCTGCACAGGTAGGTAGGTCACTGTGGCAGGAAATGAGGAATATGATGGTGCTGTAGAAAATACACTTCTCATTTATATGGTGTCTTCTGATGTCTGTGGCTCTCTGCCCTGGGGATTTAACATTTCAGGGCAGTCCCCTTCTCCCGGGGGTGAGCAACTTGCCAGGCATCAGGTGTTGGGCACTCCTGCTCCCACACAAGCTCCTGGGGACAACGGGAATCCCTCCTGCTTTGGACAGTTTGTGACATCCACTTGCTGCTGCACCTGGTCTCCTGCTCCTTGTGACAGCTCTGCTTTCCTGCCCCTGATTTGCAAAGGGGTTGGATTTTATTTTCCCCTCCAAGGACACCTCAGGAGGACTGGTTTGGCTGGGCTGTCCTTAAACATCCCTTGTTTAAAAGACATTGCCATGGACGTTGCACCTTCTGCCACAAGGGCAGGGCCATGCTTTGCCCCTCTAGTGAAAACAGTGGGGGACAAGTGCCACTGGTGTGACAGTGTGCCACCAAGGCCAGCAAGTGCCATTTCCTGCAGGGTCCCTGCTCCTGGGTCCCTGCATGCCTTGGCAGGAGCACGGAGCTGCTGCAATCTTTGTTCCTGCTGCAGTCTTTGTTCCTCTTTATTGGACCTGTGTGACAGCAGGGCTGGGATTTGCTCTGCCAGGGTTTCTGCTGTCTGTTTAATAGGTGCTTGTGGGCACCTGATAATCAAACCCAGAATGAAATGCATGAGGAGGTGAGGCTGCAAGCAGGAGATGCACGAGCTTTCAGCTGTGTCTGCGAGGGATTCGTGTCCCTGGGGATGTGTGTTCATAAATGATGGCACAACAGAGACAGAATTACAGGTCTGTTCTCTGTCACAGCTGTGTTGTCCTCTTGTACAGGCCAGGCATAAATTTGGGGTTCCCAGGGGAAGATCTGAGTAATTATGTGTGTGTGTATTTTAATGTAAGCTAAAAGGAAGAATTTCCCACTTTTTGCTACCACGTGTCAAGCTTGTCTTTTCCCCCCTGCTCCTTTGCCAGTAGATGTGGATTTTTAATATTTTAATTTCAACTATTCTTTCCTCTCTACAATTTGATGTTCTGTATTTCTAAACTTTAAGAGGCTGCCTTTTTCTGAGTCAAACCAGCAGCATTTGTACTTTTTGCTCATTGCATCTGCATGTCTCAGAAATCAGCAAGTCATCTTATACTTTTGTCCCCCAAAAACGGATTGTTCAAAAAAGGTCATGTCACAAAATTTCCTGCAGTAAAGATGGTTTTAAATAGGAGCCCCACTTGGAGCTACTGAACCTAAAGCATAATGCCACCAAAGACTGTAAAATAAGGAGGTGGGGTGGGGTGTAAATCTCCATGTTAAATCACATAAAGCCAGAGTCCCTTGAGTATCTCTGATGCTATGTGATGGATGAGAATTTCCCAAAATAGCCATTTGGGTTTTTTTCTTTTTTGAAAGGACTTTGTCTCACCATGCAGTTGCTGACAGTGATGCATAAAAGCAAAACAGGGAGTGAGCTCTTCTCTTGGTTCTCTTCCTCTGGCAGAGGAATAGAATAAACACTCTGTTGAATTCATATGCCATATTTCTCACTGGGGGAAACATTTAAAACATTTAGGAGGAAATAGTGAGCCTGAGTGCAGTTAATCTCGCTGTGGCTGTGCAGAGTACCTGGTTTGATTTCTGTGAAGGACAGAAAATGGAGATTGAGCTCAGAGCATCCTCTTCCCAAAGACTGCTCACAGGAGCATTGTACTGCAGTTCTCCTTGTGTTGCCCTAATTGTGGCACACAGTTAAAAACAAGAAATTAAAGCTAAATTTGAATTTCTGCTTTCATGTTCTCTCTTTTTCCTGTGCCTTTACTTTAGGAGCTTTGCAAAGACTTTGAGCTGTGCTGTTAGAAGTGTAGCAACATCAGGTCAGGCATCCCTGGGGAGCAGGGAATTGCTTTTGGTCACCCAGCAAAGAATGTGTTAAAAACATCAGGACAGGCAGTACAGCAGCCAAGGCCAAGCACCATGGCTTGGTGCCTACTGAAGGCAAATAAACAGCTTGAACTCTCATGTCAAGTCCTAGAGAGGTTGAGGTGCCCAGTTTTCTGAACTATTCAGCAAAGCTCTACTTCAGACAGTCCCTTGTCACAGTGTGTGCCCTCAGTTCCTGTCCCTTGACTGTAAATGGTGTGGGAGTGCAGATCTGAGGACGTTGGCCACCCAGTGTGAAAAATTAAAGTCAAGTTCACTGACTGGAAAGTGGCCAGACAGGGGAGTGTGGGCCACAGAGCCTGGAGAACTTCAGGTGGAGAGAACCAAAGCTGGCTGTCACCCATCAAGCTTACAGACAGTTCAGAACCCAGACCCTGATTCCATTGACATTAAAAGGGAGAAGCTTTTGTTCCTTACAAAAATCAGGGAGAACTTCTTACTGTGGCCAGAGGAGCCTCATGTGTAGGTGTTGTTTACATAATAATTTAGCAGGATATCTGCTAAATCCAGGGTGGCATCCTCAGCTGCAGTCAGCCACCTTCTTTTCTGCTATAAATAATGAATCTATTTTTTGCTGCAAAAGCAGTCCCATTGAGGAAAACTGATCAAGGCCATTTGCAGGGTTTTGGAGCTTTTAATGTGTTTTCCAGCTGGGATGCTCTGTCTGCTGTGCTGGTCCTCAAGCTGAGCTGCTGTGCAGTTGGTGTGACACAGCTTCAGTGCAGGGTGGTCACCCTGGAAAGCTGCTGAGGGACTTGGTCTGTGTCACATCTCAGGCTAGGGGCTGGAGAAATCTGTGAGCAACCTCCCACCCATTGCTTCCAGTGGGACAGCAGTAATCTGAAACACCCTCCCTTTGCCTGTGTCAGGTATGTTTTACTCTTTCAGACTTTTTTTTTAGACTTGAATGGATCATTATTTTGTTGTAGTTTGGTCTGTGAGGATTCCCTGATTGTTTGTAAAGCAATCTGTGGTCTATTACCAAGATGAAATCGTGTTTTTTTATAGCTGTGAAAATGTAACTAGTGTTGAGTTTAAAAGCAATAAGGCTTCTGTCAGGCAAGGTTTGCCTGACTCTGTTCTGAGGATAAATTACTTTTTAGGAGCATTCTGTTACACGGGGTCATGTGGGTGGGAAGACTCACAACTCTGGTGCTGCATCAGTCTGAGAAATGAGAGGTGCAGCAATTTTAACCACTTCCTGCAGGGAAGGAGTGATGCTAGCTGGCAGCTCTTGCTGAAGGGCAGTTTGAGACCCTTTAGATGTCACCTGAGTGTCAGGTTTCATGTGAAAGGAGAATGGGGAAGGTTGGGGCTGCAGGATAGGTGCTTCAGCCTGGCAGTAGCTGAGGATGCTTTCAGGCTTGGAGCACTTTTACTGGTACTGCTGGAGGCAGCAAAGCAGGGCTTGAGTGATCAGAAGCTCAGTTAGCAAATTCACGTGAAGGAGAACTATTTCAGTTGTGTGTTGTGAACAACCCCAGCCAATAAATAGTGGGTTTGTGGTTATAGAATGGTTTGGGTTGGAAGGGACATTAAAGATCATCTGGTTCCAATGGGCAGAGACACCTTTCACTGTCCCAGGCTGCTCCAAGCCCTGTCCAGCCTGGCCTTGGACACTTCCAGGGATCCAGGGACAGCCACAGCTTCTGTGGGCAGCCTGTGCCAGGGCCTCAGCACCCTCACAGGGAAGAATTCCTTCTCAATATCCCATCCAACCCTGCCCTCTGTAAGTCAGAAGCCATCCCCTGTTATCCTTGGCATCCCCTGCCCTGGGAGTGACACGTGCTGTGCTTGCTCATCTTGCTGGGTGCCATCACTTCTGCTTTTCTCATTTTAATTTGCTCTCCCACTCCAGCTCTGGGCTTTAAATACTTGCAACTGGAATGGGATAGGTTCTGATTAAAATAACCATGATACAGCAGTTAAGCATATGATTGTAGAATTTGTGCTCCCACCATTGGTAGGTGGGTTTAAACAGAAGTAGGGGTGGGTAAAAGTGGAACCAATTTGTATTTAAACAAAAAAAGTTCTCTTCAGGGCTGTAAATCAGTTTGGCAGGTTTCTAAGTGCTTTGATTCAAACAAAGGTTTTCTTTTGGTGCCCTAAAAATCAAAATGAAGCCAAAAATCACAGAACTGAATTAATTATCTTTGAGTTAAATCTTGCAAGTAATACTGTATAAACACTTCAGATCCAAAGGGGATTACAGGCAAATCCTGAGCTGATGGAGCAGTTTAGGGATGTTCTGAATTGCAAAACAGGCTTTTAGAAAGCATTTCTGGAGCTGCATCTCTGGGCTGGGAGAGCATGGAGGGAAGGATGAAGCAGCTGAGAAGAAATTGGACTTGGCTGAGCCTGGAGAGCTCCAGTGAGAGGCAGGAGAATGGCTGAATGTCTGTCAGTCAGGCTTTATTTACCCCCTGCTCCATCCCATCCCTTCTGAGGTGCTGCCAGTGATGTTTACAATGCTCCATGTGCTCAGTGGGGTTTGGGGTTTTCTGTCAGGAGCTCTGGCTCAGTGGGGTGGGTGGGAGCTCTGCCTGCTCCTGGCACCAATCTTGAGCAAACATGATTTGAGCAAACATCTTTGTATGGATCTGTCTGCTCATCTGGGACATGAGCATCAGCACAGCAGGGAACTCAAATCAACTGGTCATCAAGTGCTTGGGATGGAATTTTATTTTGGATCATTCTTGAAACAGAGTGGGGTGTGAAATTCTGTGTTACCCTGGTGTGGCACAGATCACCTCCCTCTCCCTGTGGCAGCAGGGGAAGGGAGGGGAGAACTGAGGTGTTGTTTGTGATGGAGAATAATTAGTGTATTGCATAGTTTTTAATGCTATATCAGGACAGGAGTCAAGTGCCAGATCCTTTCTTGTACAAGACAAGTGAGTTTTTCATCTTCTCTCTATCTGCAATAAGACTGCACATGATTAAATAATGGCTTCATTTCCCAAAGAACAGTAGATGAATCTAAACTCTCTATCTTCTCTGTACAGGCACCTACACAGATTTTATATTTCTTATAGAAATAATTTGAAATGTTACTTTGTTTTCCTAGCATTTTGGAGTTTCTCCTGTTTGAAATGCTTTGACTTCCCTATTGTCATTTTTACCTGCTGTGACTAGTGGTGCAAGCTCCCTGCACATTTAATTTTCGTGGATGATTTATTTACCAGTGACACTGCAGAGCCCTTGACACAGTAATTGCAATGATGTGATCATCCAAACATCAAAGGCAGGAGCCCCTGGTTTCTCATCTCCCTCATGCTGCTGCAGTCCTCCCACCTCTCCCCTTGTGCTCCCTCTTTGTTGCTTTAATCCTTCAGGGAAAGAAAAGAATTATGTCATAATTGGATAAGAACTGGGGAGTGCTGGAGTGGGTTTCTGTGCATAACTGCTTCCCTGGCTGGCCCTGGTCAGAGGTGACAAGATGCTCTGCTCCATCACTTGGGCTTTGCTGTCCCCATGTCCCCTGCCTGACCCACTGCTTTAACTGGCTGTGTCCCAGCAAAGGTGGGCAGAGAACAGGGGTGGTGCCTGCTCTGCTCCTCCTGCAGGTGGGTGAGTGGGGAGAGCCCTGGTTTTCATCTTCCCCATCTCTTTCTGCATCCTCAGGGATCAGACAAGTCTTGTGCAGGAGGGGAAGGTGTTCACCCCTTCCTGGGCTGAGCAGGACCTGGCTGTGCTCCAGTCCTGCCTCTGCTCCCTGGGTCTGATCTCAGAATCACTGAATCACTGAGGCTGGAAAAGCCCTCTAGGACCATTGAGTCCCACCATTAACCCAGCACTGCCAGCTCCACCACTGAACCACATCCCTGAGCACCACTCCTGCACGTTTTCTGAGCATTTCCAGGGATGAGGGCTCCACCAGTTTCTTGGGTTTTCTCTCTGCCTGCTACCCAAGAGCCCAGCCTGGGCTCAACCTCTGCAGGAGGGAGACCTCTGCAAAGCCTGCAGCAGAGACTCCTTGAGATGGGTGCACAGCTCAGACCTCTGTCCTTTTCACCTCTGCTCTGTGGAGCCTGTCCCAGGCAGCAGTGATGCTCTCCCTGGCTGTCACTGACCCTGGCTGGGTCTTCAGAGCAGTCACCAGCCCCCTGCAGTGTGTGCAGCAGGTACCTGGTACAGTGATTGCTGCAAACCAGAGCCTGAGTGTGCTGCATTAACACAACTGTGCAGCTCCTGGAAATGTTTCCTCCTCTCTTTGCTCTCTTCTGTCATATAAGAATTACATCTTGCAAGAGGAGGTGCTGGCAGGATGAAGCAGGATCAGAACAGGCTTCATTCAGCAGGAAGGAGTTGTAATTTTAAACCTGCTTCTGTAGGAAGTTTGGTGCCTCAGAAACAAGGCTCTTTGCTGTCTGACTGGGGTTGAAGAGCTCAGCTCTTGCACGCTCTGCTGTGGGGCTGGGCAGATGTTGCAGATGTTCATCCCTTTGCTGTCTGTGTGGTGCCTGCTCCCTCCCAGCCCCACTCCAGCTCCTGGGCTCAGTGGGAACCTGGCATGCTTCTGTCTTGAGAACCAGCTCCCAAAGAGCTGGGTTTTGGAAGAGGCCCCTCAGCAGGGAGCTAAATGTTAATATGGGGGATTAAAGACCGCTTGGAAGGTGAAAGGCTGGCAGGGAGTGTTGAAGTGCTAAATCATTGCTCAAGGCATGCTGGTTCCACCAATTTGGGCTGAGACCATTAATTAACTTGTTCTGTGAGTGTGCACATCTCATTTAAGCAGCTTTCTATTATTTGGGAGGAGTACAGAAGGGGACAAAGTACTAGGAAATATACTGATATTTATTTATCTTTTGAAAAGCAACTGGAAGCTCCAGTTCCTGCTGAGAGCAGAGTGGGGTGAATTCCCACTCCCAAGACAATGTACTCTGGGATTTGGAGGGAGCAGCTGACCCAAGGCAATGCACTTAGCCCTTGGCACAAATTCTCTCTCTTCCCAGACAGCAGGAGCCAAGGCTGCTGCTGCTCCATTACATGCTAATAGTCTGAGAAATAAAATACAATTATTAGTTGAATTGTTAAATGGACCTAGAGCCTGAATCAGAAATTGCTTTCCAACAGCAACTGGAGCATACAGTAACAAAACAAAAAAAAAAAAAAAGAGGCAAAAGAAGGATTACTGCAGTGTTTTGGTTTTTTTTTATATATATGCTTAAGGACAGTGCAGTGGACTCTTTGGTAGAGGGGATGCAGCTCTGGATGAGGCTGGGATGTAGCTGTGCTCCAAGCTCTGGAACTGGCTTTTTGTGTGCAGTCAGGTCTGTGCTTCACTTCCTTTATTATAAAGGAGTGGGGTCCATGAGAAGATGGCAAAGTCTATCAGGTTGAATGTGGCCTTTTGCACTGAAGCAGTGAACATCACCGTGTTCAGCCCAGTACATGTCAAGTCCAGCACTGCCATCCTGGAGCAGAATGGATTCTGTTCTTCTGAATCAGACTGTTGAGTGCCTCAAACCACACAGCAGGTCCTGAGGGTGCATTGGGAGCTCTTGTGGGCAGAGCTCTCCTCTCCCAGGGGATGGCAGGAAGATGGGATGGAAGCAGGTCCAACATGGAAAAAGCCTAGGACTTTGCTAGGTGCTGGGTAGCTTTGCTGTAAATTTTGGTGTGGGATATGTCCTTTTGTCTCCTAGTGAAGGTGGTAGGACACAGGGAACAGCCAGCCTCTACTTTGTTCCCCTGCAATGGGAACAAAGATTCTGTTGGGAGACAACTGCCCCCACTCTCTTCCTAAAGAAAATAGGCCAGGAGTGTTGCAGCTTGTCTGCAGGGCTGTAGGTCAGCATGGAATCTGCTCTTCCCAGCATGGAATGCACGGTGGGGTGTGGAGGGAGAGGATGTTTGGTTGTGAGGGTTTTGTTTATGCCAGAAGCTTGGCTGGGTGAAGGCAGATGGAAGTAATTTTAAGGGACAGGAGCCAGCTGACAGTTGCATCTTGATTCAGAGCAACTATGGGCGAGCCAGTCCTTGGGGGAAGCTTTTACCCTAACCCCTGTCATTTAGTGGTTGTTCTGTGCCCTAAGAATGAGTTTTTATACTCCCTTACTATCCGCCCATGGTGTTTTTACATGCTGCTGCAACTCCAGCCCTTCCTGGTAATCACAGAATGACAGATCACAGATGATGGGAAATGATGATTTCCATGATGTTTGCAGCTCTTACAGGGTTGTGGCCCTTTGCTTTTGATTTCTTTTCTTACATCTTAAAGTCCAGACTCCTGGAGTGTTGATACTGCAATAGCTGCTCTCCCTTTGGTCGGTTTGTGAATCTCAGGGCAGCTGAGGAGATCCTGGAAAGAGGAACCTCAGAAGGCAGATGGAAAGAAGCCCAAATGATGATAGCTGTATAATGCATTTCTCACTGCTTTATGCTGTCTTATCCCAGACAAAGCTTTATCTTTCATCCCATAATTATGTGATTCCCTGTAGGCAGCTTAAAGTGAGCTTTCGAAAGGTCGATAATTTTATCTGTTAGATGCCTCCTATGATCTCTAAGTGCAGACATGGGTACTTGAAGGAAGGTTTCGAGGGCAAATTCCTGTAGTTTCAGTGAACTTCACTATGAGAATTGCTTTGAGCCTGTTTAGCAGGATTGTCCACATTTGCATTTGTGATATGGTTGAGTAATTTGCTGCTGGAGGGGGCTGCTTCCTCTGCCACCTTCCCTTTCAGCTTAAGCTTTGAATATGTTCCTCCAAGATCCTTTTCTTTTACCACACCTGTCCCAGAAAATGAGCAGAACCAACAGCTGACATTTTTTGATATTTGGAACTTAATAGGCATTTTAAAAGTGTCCATTTTTTTTTTTTTTGCTTGTCATCTTATTCTAGGTTGTATTATGTGTAATGGTTCGTACTAAAGGAAAATAAACTTTCGTAGGTGGTGAAGGGAATAGCTGTTTTTCCAGGCTGAATTCAGCTGCAGCTGTGTAGGACACCACTTGCAGAGTGGCTCAGCAGTGTGATTCAGGGTGCAGAGATCACTCAGACCAGTGGTTACAGGAGTCACATCCATTCATTCCTCAGTGCTGCCTGAACCCCCTGCCCACGCTGGTCTGTGGCCTTTCCCTAAGGAAAGGGAAAAAGAGCAAACTTGTGATCTGCAGGCTAAAGCAAACAGATAAGAAGCTTTGAAAACAGATGGGACTGTTTTGAATCAAATCCTGGAAGGGGGAGTGAAAGGCATTGGGGCTGATATGCAAGGGGCATGACTCACTGCTGTTGTCATCGAGGTCTCCTCTTACAGGATTAGTGATTTTTGCCTGAGAACATCATTTATCAGAGCCCAAACTGGAGACAGAAGTGTCTAACCTGAGACCCCTCAGCTGAGGCACAGGGTCATTTCTCCAGCAAGGTCCCCCTGACTCTTGCTCCAAGGCTGTGGCAGGGGGGACCCTCAGTGCTGCAGAGGCTCCTGCAGGCTGCCAGGGCTGGACACTCACCAGCCCTGCTCCCTGGAAAATCACAAGCACTGAGAACCCCGTGGCATTGCATCAGGGATTCATTTGGCTGGTGCAGAGATGAGGTGAAATAGTTGGATTTGTGTTTGGAGGGGAGAGTGCCTCTAATCCTGAAGTGCCTGACGCTGTGGGAAACTGAGAGTGCTGCCAGCTGAACCTCTGCACTCCTCTCGAAATATTTTCCTTCCTTTTGCCCCAGTAACTGTGAGTTTGGGTGTGGTTCCCTGCAAGCTGGCCCATCAGAGGGTACACATGGATGTGTGCTGGAGAGGAGCCCTACTGCCATCTCCTCACCATCCTGGTCCTGGGGCAGGCCCTGGCTTTGTCTGGTGGGCTTTTAGGAACAGCTTCTCCTTGCTGAGTTTTTGCTAGAGCTAATCTTGAGTAGAGCCTGAGCTTTTATCTAACTAAAACAGAGCAGAGCAGTGCTTTGGTTAGAAGAGTGCTTCTGGATGGAAAAATATCAGAAAATTTCTTTTAAAAAATTGCTCCTGCCAAAACCCCAAAAGAAATCACCAACCCTTACCTCTGGAGGTGCCACAGACCAGAAGAAATGAAGAGCTGTCAACATCACCATTGCTGCACAGGTGTCTGATTTGGAGACATCACCTGGGGAATGTAACATCCCCTGGCACACAGAGCAGTCACAGCTCTGCAGGAACACAGATTTTCCCTCTCCTGGGGTAATATGGCACGGGTTCCCACCTGTGCTGTGTATCACAACAGCCTCTTGAGAAATTGTGCTCAGCAGCTCGAGCCAAGCCCCTCGTTGCCTTGTGGGGCACTGCAGATTAGTGCTGGTGCAAGACTGGGCTCTTTCCACAATCTCAACTATTTAATTAAAGTAACGTGGGACAAAACAGGGAGAATTAGTTAAAAATAACAACTCTCCGAAGTACAGCTTGTCTTTTTATTAGCCTTGTCCTCACTTTCTCTGCTGCTCTGATAAGAAGGATGTTCTCCCTCTGGGATGGAGGGAATAAATTGGGATGAAACTCATTTGTTGGGGCATTATCTGTTAATTAATTTTGAACACTAATCCCATCCCCATACGCTGTTTCTTTTTCTCCTGGCTTGAGAATGTAGAATACAGTTCTGTTCCAGGAGAGGACAGGCAGCTCGTGCTGTGCTACAGGAGGGGGGGAACTTGTGTTGTCCCCTTGTCCCCAGGGCTTGGGGAGGTTTTCCCTAACCCTTTGCTTTTGGGAAGGTGGGAGCTTTCCCAGGAGCCCACCCAGAACTTAAAATTCACCTCAAAGGGTGCCCTGAGCCTCAGCTGCAGCCTCTGGTTGGTGTCAGTCCCAGCAGTGCCTGTGCTCCTGCACTGGGCAGGAAAGCACTGCCAGAAAATCATTTCAGTTGAGGAAAAAGAAGAGATATGTCATCTTTTTTTCTATACATTTTTCTTTTTGGAATAAACTGGAAGAATATTTGAGCCTCTGGACAATATGAGCTGGTTTCCTTTTTGTACCCAGACTTCTGATGGAAGACATTCTGGTTTTAAGTGGTCTCTTTAATCTGATGGGAAGTTTGCCATTCAAATGGGGGAAAATGTGGACTCTCTTTAATCTTTTTTGATTAAGTGATATTATTTTTTTTCTTGTTCTTTTTAGTGCTTTCTCTGGCTCAGCAGTTACTCCTGGCTGTCCCTGCATCCTGCTCATTTAGCTTTGCCCAGTCTTTCAAAATCAATATGTGGTGCTAAATTACTGGAGTTGGAGAATGAAATAAAAAAGTAAATCCAATATGAGGTTTTGGCATGTAAGCATGGCTTATAAAGTCCTAGGATGGTCTTTAATACAAGCCATCTTGCTTTCTCATTTCTGGTGTATACATAAGTGTCCATAAGTGAAAATCCCTGTTCAAGGAAAGGAGTAATAATATTCAGCAATCCTGGAAAAGGGCAAATTCTTCATCCTGTCCAAGTTTCTAAGCTACTGCAGGTGTCTCAGCAGTGACTTCATGTGCTGCCCTGCAGGTTCTTTCCCACACTGGCTCACTTTATAGGAACAGAGTGAAGGGTGACCTCTGTCCTGTCACCTTGCTGTGAGTTCAGGTGGATTAAGGGACAGCCTGGAAAAAATGTGTATGAAACACATTCCAGCTTGCCACTGTGCTCTTAGAATACACAGAGCAGGAAAACATTAATTACCTGGTGCTATGGACAAGACTGATTCCTCACAGGGGAATTCCTGGATAAGGTTTGTTTCACTCCTTAAAGCAAGGAGACATTTGGGATCTGGGTGTGGAACTGGGACCATGATGGCCTTGAAGAGTTGAGAGCAACTTTTAAGGAGGAAAAACTGTCCTCTTCTTAAAAACCAATGTTCTTTTTGGCAGTATATTTTAAATTATGCTCCTTTCTAGTCCAAGACCAATTTTCTTCTAACAGAGATCAATTAGTGAAGACTTTTATCTATAATAAACTGAATTTGGTTGGTTAAAATGTGCAGCAGAACTGACTGAAGGGCAGTCCCTGCTGAGATGGGCTCATCCATGGGGCTGTGCTGGGTTCAAGCCCCTCCAGAGCCATCTGTTGGCACTGGAGGGACTGACCCAGCCTGGAAAGGCTCCAGGAAGTTTTGGATAAATTGCTGGTCCTTCACATAAATAATATGCCATCAGAAAAGGGTCCTCTGGGAATATTTGGTCTGTTTAACTATTGTTCTAAGCACATCAGTCCCAGTGGAGGTTATTAAATCCTGGTGAGAACTTAGACTGTCTCCCTTAAATCCCTATTCCCATGGTATTTCCTAATAGGGCAAGGTATTGTTGCCATACAAAGGCAGTTACACCACGGTAAGCATTTACTGTAAATACCCAAAATGCAGAGCAGGTCTCCCAGCACTAGAGTTTGATCTCACTGTTGCTGGCTTGAAGGAATTTAGCTGGTGAGGTCCTGGGTATTCCCATGGGAAAAGGGAACTTTCCTGTGGTGCTGTTGCTTCATTGATTTATATTTGTCTGTTATGAGCAGGAAAACAAAATTAGGGTCTGGATTTTTTTTTTGTGTGTGTGCATGTGTGAATTACTGAGATTCTTCATGAATTGCTGTTTTTCCCCTCTGTAGGTAGCCAAATAACCCTCTGCCTCTTTCTCCTGGGGTTGTGGAGACAGATTGAGAGGTTCTGCTGTAAAAACTGCATTGTTCAGTAAATATTGGCACTTTTGTGGGGAAAACCATGAAAAGCAGGGTTTAATGTTGGAGTTGGTGAGGAGATTTGAGCAGCAAGAAATGTACTTCTGAGGATGTACCTCTGTAGCTCCCAGCCCCTGTCTGAGCCGTGCTACGCGCACAGAACAGCGTTAATAAAGTGTTGTATTGTCCCTCATCTCGCTGTCCCTTCTGAAATCGTGCAGTCAGTGTTTCTCCCAGGGGTTTGGGCCGTGAGAGCCGTGTGCTGGCTGCCCTCTAGTGAGGCACTGCCCAGCAGGATAAATGAATAAATCCATAAATCCCACTCGTGCTCTCCATCCGCGGCATCGCCGAGTTCTGGCTCAGCGCAATCCTCCTAACCTCAGCCTGGTGCTGCTCTGCCCTCCTGCTCCGTTATTGGGCTTTGAGGGAGAGGGGAAAATGGGGAAAATTCGCTTTCCTCAAGAGCATCCCCACTGCAGGAGGTGGGAAGGTGTCTGCGGGGATGTGGTGTCCGGATGATAAAACAGAATAAAGTTTTGTGGGCAGGCTTTGAGCGGCTGCAGGAGTGGGCTGGGGCAGGGTGTGCCTGGTGGTGGGAGCCCCTGTCGCAGTCGTGGGGCAGGCTCTGGGCACCACGGCGTGCTGGCATCCCTCTGTGCCAACTGGGGAAGGTTTTGCTTCATCTCTGTAGGGCTGAAATACTTTGGGATGGGCTGTTTTATCCTGTGTTTCTCTGGTGTTTGTACGTTGTAGTAATTGTGGTGTGGAGAGCGTCAAAACTGGTACACATTCTGCTATCATCATCACTGTGATCACTGGGATTAAAAATGCAGTTTTTGAGATGAGCTTGGCAACCCTGGAGTTCTTGGGGGCTGGAGCTCCCCAGGCAGCATGGGCAGCTCCCCTAGGCTTGAGTTTTATGTGTGAGGGCCCCCAAAACTGTAAGCCATGTGTGCTGCAACTGCCAAGGAGAAAAACCAGGGAGAGCAGGAGATTTTGGCAGCGTTGGATGCTTTTAATGCTGGAGCTGCCCTCTCTCAGAACAGGTGTGTGGATGCAAGAGGGGAATTGGACAGATTCCTTGGATAAGGGCAGGCTTGAAACAGTCACCAGTGCCCTGGGCCATGGAAAGACCGGTCCTGCAGCAGCAAAGTGCTGCTGCTTTTTGGGGATACCCAGGGGCTGGAGGAGGGAGATTGGGTAAACAGGGTTAGAAGAGCTTAGTCAGGATGTGTTTGTTTAAAGGATCTGCTTCAGCCTGACTCCTGTAATTTGGTAACAAGTGTGTTTCTGCTCCTTGGAAACACTTCATTCATTAGCCTAATGGAGGGAAGGGTTATGCAGAGATGAACCTAAAAGATGCTAAGCAAGGAGTGGTTTGCATCTGGACTGAACCAAGGCATGCAGCAGGAGTGGCTGCTGGGCTGGGGGACACAGGAATGTCACCAGGGAGCTGTGCAGTGGTTCAGTCTGTGCCAGGCACTTGGCTGTGTCCCTGGTGTTTTCTGTAATCCCTGTCTGCTGTTACAGGCTGGGACATGGAGCTTGTTCTGTGTGACTCTGGGTAAAAATCTGGAAAAATGTTTCCATTTAGGGTGCATGAGATTCTTGCATGGGAAAATAGATATTCTGCCTTGTAGTGTCAGATAAAGACACTGCAAAAATAGTGAAATAATGAAAAGGATGAAATCCATACATGGTGTATAAAACTGAGGATGAGCAAAGGCTGGAGAACTGTGAGGATAAATTGATAAGGCCTCTCCCAGCAGAGCAGTCCAACAAGAGGCCAGAAGTGCACTCATGCACAGATGTTTTAAGTCCTGAATGTCAGAATCTCCAAGTGGAGTGTTCTGGATGCTGTAGGCAAGGCAGTGGCTCCTTTGGGGGTGCTGATTTTACACACACCTCTGGGATGCACAGACAAGCAGGTGAATCTCTCCCCAAACAGCAACAGGTCTCTGCTAGAGGGCTGAAATGCAGCAAAGCACAGGCATTGCACTGATGAAGGATGAGGTGTCCAATGATTTCTCCCTAGGAAGTCATTTTTCTGGGAGAAATGAGAAAACGCATCCCAAGATCTGAGCTGGTTGGGGCTCTCTTGAAGAACTGAAGTGAAATTGTTTCTGGTGGCAATGAAGGGGAGTCCCACAGATGGGCCAGTGGCTCCTGTGGCAGGCTGGAATCAGCCTTTCCCTTGGCTCTCTGCTGGCTCAGAGCTGCTTGCTGTATGTTTTGGTGCATTTGTGTGGTACATCCCTTAGGCAGCAAAGCAGCTACTGAAATCTGCAACCATGGGAGTTGAGATATTTAAGGTGTAAGAAGAGTGTAACAGGTTGTACTTCCAGATCAGCTGGACTTTTTGAAGCATTGATGGATCCTCTCCTTTCCTTCCATGGAAGACGAGGGCAGGTTGTTTGTAAAGTGATGCTGTTGTGTTGGTTTCTTACAGCTGGTGACATAGATGGGGCAGGAGGGAAGAGAAGTGGAAACAAGACTCCCCATTCCTGACTGAACGAAAAAATTAGGGCTGTAGAACCGGAGGTGCTTACATGTTAAAAAAAAAAGAAAAATCTGCGGGGAGGAAGGATTTGTTTTGCTACAACTTTGGCATTGAAGTTCTAGGTCTTGCTTTGTCCTTATAACCTCTTCGAAAGTAGTTAGGTGAAAGTCTTAAATCCTACAGAACCACTTGTATTTTTGGTTTGTTGTTTTTTTTTTTCCCTAAGCTGGGGCAGGAGCAGACACATGACTTACACACCTCCCGTGCCGAGCAGAGGCAGCAACAGGCTGAACCAGTTTGCTCCTCGCTTTGTCTGCTGACAGGCGCTCTCTTGTCCCGGGTGCCCTGGGAGGTGCTTGGCCGCTTCTCCCGGTGCTGCAGGAATTCCCCTGCCTGCAGCCACCGGCTCGGCTGCCGTGGTGTGTGGCCAGCAGCCTTTGGCCAGCGACAGCCACCCGGGCACGGCCGTGCAGGAGACCCGAGCCAAGGAGCCGAGTACCCGGGTCGGATTCAGGAGTTTTATGGCAGAGTGTGGCAGAGGGTGAGGTGTGCAAGCAGCTTTCCCTTCCAGGAGGTGCCTGTCTCCTGAGTCTCAGGTGAGAGGAACTTCTTTGGGTTGATGAGTTGGTTGAACCTGGGAGAGTGTTGGCACCTTAGGAGTTGGGGGGATGTCCCTGTGGTTGGTGGAGGTGCTCCTGGAGCTTGGGTCAGAAGGGACAGAGCATGGAGGGCACTCAGAGGGCTCTCCCAAGTTTATTTTGCGTGGGTGTTGCTCATGGCAGACCTGCTCCTGGTGTGGTTCCCAGTGCTGGGCTGGCTGGTGGCTCAGCTGGCCATTTGGACACGATGTTGACCGTGGCTGTTGAGGGGATGGAGGCTTAACCATGAGGGAATGCTGCCCTGGCTTGGGCCAGGTGCTGGAACCTGTACCAGGAGCTCACAGCCCCAGAACACTTGCTGCAGCAGCAGCAGCCAGAGCTGCTCCAGCTGCCGAGGGCTCTGCTCCCCTTGCTGAGCACAGAGCCCCTCCAGCTGCTCTGCAGGCAGCACAGCAGGAGTTTGGGTCGGCCTGCACTGTGGGCTTTGCTCTGTTGTCTGTCGGTCTGTCCAGCAGTGGTTCAAGGGAGCTGCAGCTGCACCCCCAGCACTGGGGCTTGGCACCCCCTGAGCTCCCCCTGGGGACAGTCACCCTTGGGGTCTGCTCCGTGCTGAGCTCCCTGGTGCTTTGGCCACTGTGTGAGATCTGCCTGGATCCATTGCACATGAAGAGTTGGAAGCTGCCTTGGTGACGTCTGAGGCTTCCACAAGTACTTGTGTACAAGTCCCCTAATTTTCAATCTAAAGACCTGCAGCTGTTGGCTCCTTTTCTCCTTCTACTTCATCACAGTGGAAAATTTGCAGCAACCCTCAGAATATTTATTTAGAAGAGAAATTGCTGATCTGAATGTGCTCTGGCACAAGGCACAAACAGCTGGAAAATGTGCCTTCCCCTGCAGTATTTTAAGGATGTGTGGCATCATCAAGGGCTATTCACTGGAGCTGGCACTGTGAGCCTGTGCTGTGTGACAGAAAATTAATGTTCTGTCCCCACCTCTGTGTCCCAGATGGGCAGGTGACAGATCCCTTTCTCTTGTGACAGATGCTCTGCCCAGCAGCTCAGCTCTGCCTTGGAAGGGCTGTGGGGGCAAATCCCTGCAATGGAAGCTGGCAGCAAGCATATTGAGAAACAGATGGTGCTGTGCTACAGTTTTACCTGCTGCAAGGCCAGTGCATCACTCAGCAATTCAGAAGCAGGAATTGCATTCCCATGGCTGCTGTGTTCTTGGTGGGGGAAGCATTATTTGATTTAACATTCAGCAGCAGGGGAAGGGGAAAGGATATTCAATTTAACTTTCTATATAAACTCCCTGAGGATTTGAAAATGTAGCACCAGCTAGATTTGGTTTTGAACCCCAGAATTTATTTTCCCCTCCTGTGTGAATTTCTAGCCACGAGTTAGTTGTGTGCTGAGGGAGCTTGCTGCTCTGTGCAGGAGGGACAGCTATCCCCATGTCCCTGCCAAGGCCACTGAGTGCCTGGCCAGGGTGGGAAGGACAGGGCTGTGGTGGGGGGGACAGTCCCCTCCATCTGTGCCCCTAAGGAGCAATGTTACTGTTTCTGCAGGCAGCCTATGGGACATCTGAGCCCCTTTCAGCCTTCAGTTGTGCTTTCTTTGCCCTCCAAAACCCTAGTCCTAGAGCTGTTCCCACCCAAATCTACTACCTGCCTTGAGGAACAGGTGTGTGGGGCAGGAGGGAATGAAACTGGGTGTAGCAGGGTCCAGTCAGAAGCAGCTGGAAGTTGTGTAGAACCTTCAGATGTGGAACTGTAGGGAGAGGAGGACCAGGTGCTCTGGTTTCCCTGGGCTGGATGTCCTCTGTCCCCTTGCAGCCACCTGCACAGGATGGGAGTTGGCTTTCTGGGATGCATCCTCCAGGACCAGGTGGGCAGGACAGAGTGACCTGCTCAAACAGGCAGGCAAAGGGCCTTTTGTGCTACAATTTTGCCCATTAATGTGAATGAGAACAGCAGACTTTAAAAAAAAAAAAAGTCAGTTTGGTCCTCTGACCTCCAAAAGGGCCTAATATAAGCACCCCAGCTCTACTTCCAAGCATCCTCTTCCTGCTCCAAATGGCTTCCTTTCCCTGGCTAAGGTCTCATGTCCTCTCCAAGGAGGAAGGAAAAAAGGAATTATAATTCTGCAGTCTTGGCAAGTGAGGAATCACACCCATGAAAACAAATACCCGCTAATTAGGACCATGAAATGCTGATTGGATCACAGCTCTGATAATGGCAAGGACAGTTTTCAAGTCTGCTTTACATCCCAAGGGGGCAGGGAGGGGAAAGCAATGGGATTTCTTCTTTTAGGAAGCCATTTTAGCCCCACTTACCCATCCATTTAAAAATTTCTCTGCCAACGGGTGCTACTCAGTCTTCAGTCTGTGCTCTTTCCATTGGAAGCGAGGGGGAGACTGAAGTTATTGCCTGGGATAGTTGTTAACAAATGCAGAATTCTCATTTGTGCCTGTTATAGCAGGAATAACTTTTAAAGTGTATGAAGTTCTCAGGTTGACCCCCGTTGGGGAGTTCATGCTGTTGCAGGATGGCCAGAAGAGAGATCAGCAAACTGTGGGGAGCCTGGCTGGGCTGAAGCCCCACTCTCAGCGTGTCTGCTCTGCTTCCCTTTTTGCCAAGGTGATGAGGGAGAAGTTAAATGGAGGTAAAAACCAGAACAAAACACTGGATCCAAAGTGTATTTAGTTTTAACAGCGTGTTTTATCAACAGTCCTTTGGCAGAATAGGAGAATGGGCTTTACCATTGCCTCTCCCCTTTGTTCTCCCCACCTAGCTACAAAATGAGTGACTGAGCTGTGGGTTGAGGTAACACCCCTGCCTCTGCACCCTTGTCCTCACTCTCCACAAGTGCTGGCATAAGGGCTTGCAGGGTTTTTCCTTGGATCTGGCCACGGCCACCAGCTGTGGGGACAGATGTGCTGGCAAGGGGGGAGCTGCTGTGCCCCATGTGCCTGGTGGGCTGTGAGAACAAACCCAGCAGAGGTGTGGGTGAACCTCACCTGGCAGGGACAGGGCTCCAGCACCTCATGCAAGAGTGAGCTCCTGCTGACCTCAAGGGGCTGATTCAGCTGGGGCCACAGCCCCCGTGGCCATCCCAGCTGTCCTTCCACCCTTCCCTCCCTCTTCCTCTCTCATTGTCAGTGTTTCTGAGATTTCCCAACCTGTGGCTTCTGATACTGCTGCTGCCATCAGGCCTTTTCTCTTGGGGATTTCTTCGTAAAAAGGGAGGGAAAATTGGATCAGGACTCGTGGCTTTCGAAGGAGGTTTGCACAGCTTGAACATGCAAAATGTGTTGTCTAAACTTGACCTGTCCTGGTGAGAAGAACTTGGAGTTTCTGTAGTATCAGTGCAGGTTTCCTGTCCAGCTCCTGAAAGCTCCAGGGTGCACACGAGGGTGGCAGCTGGGGGAGGACTGACCTGTGTGGTGGCTCCAGGAGGAACCTTGTGAAGCACAGAAGCAGAGTTCAGGTTTTTGGTGCTATCTTGTGGGCCACATCTACGTCAGCAATGGATTCACGACCTGTACAAGTTCCTGGAGCTGGGTAGAAAGAAAAATAAATTTTTATTTAAGTATATCTATTATAATTTTGATGGCTTGAATAGCTAATGGCTGCAGAATGCCTGCTGGGGCTAAGAAGAGAACAGCAGTGGCAGGAGGAGCTGCAGGAGGTGGAGAACCCCACTGGGGTGGGTGTGTTTGTTGGTGGGGCAGCGTGTGGGGCTCCCGAGGCATGCCCGGCCTCCCCAGGAGCCTATTGAGGGCAGGGGAGCCTTTCACTGCTTTCAATGGGCTTGGGATCCAGCCCATGGCATGCTGCTTGTTTGTTTTGGATGCCTTCTGAGGATGAAAACATCCTTTCAATGGCTGCTCTTTCTCCTGCTCCTTTGGGTCAGCTGCTCCTTGCACCCCCAGAGGCACCAAGTGACCCCTCTGGGAAAATGCCATGAGCTGCTCAGCTTGTTTCCTTCTCCACAGCCAAATCCAGCCACCCTGAACCCAGGCTCACCTTCAAGAGATGCTTTACACCAGAGATCATCTGGTCTAGCAACGAGACATCCCAACATGCCTCCTTTCACATTTTAGATGGTTATTGCCCATTTATTTGTTCAGAGCTGGCAAATGAGCACTGTGCAGGTACTTTGTTAATAAAATGAGGCACTAATTGTGTTAGCAACAGATGAGGCATTGTGAAATGTTGTTTTTGTGTTTCTTAGCTGTGGAAGTGCAATTCCAGCAGACCTGTGTTCACAGAAAACATCAGTTCATAGCACCAAAAGTGCTGGCAATTTATTGTACAGACTTAGAGCAGTAATCGTCTTTCCTCTTCTATTAGCAAGTGCTCTCTCTTCCCACTGGTTAGTGATTCTCCCCTGGCTGGGAAAAGGCACAGCTCTGCCTCTAAAGGATCTGAGCTGGCCTCACCTAGAGCAGGTGCACCAGGCTCTGTTGTCTTCAGGTTGTGCAGGATCAAGTCCCAGATAAAAGTGTCCACAGGGCCATTGTCCTGGGCATGCTGGAGTGGTGGGGCTGGGGCCTGGGGGGGATGAAGTGAGTGCTGGTGGCCCTGGGAGAGCATCAGCTGCTCTGCTGTGCTGCTGCCCTCATCCCTGCCAGCCAGCAGCCGTGGGGATGGGGTACTTTGAATAAGGATTTTGTTGGAATGCTTGCATCAGTATTGGTGCTCTGCTGTGCCAAATGCTGAATGCATTCAGAAGTGAATCCTGCTCTGCTGGGTTTGTGGCCTGGAACTGGGGATAGGGAGAAGAAGCACAAAGGCATCCCAGGATGTTGTTTTGGTTCGTGTTTGATGGAATGCAGTGATCTGAACTCTGTCATCTGAGCAGGTACATAGAGAAGGGTGAGTCCTTTCCTAGGTGCACCTTCCCTGGGCCAGGCATGACCCATAAAGTCTAATCAAGGGCAGAGCCTTGCTCTGAGTCATGATTTGTCTGGAGGCTACAGCATCCTGAGTTACTCATCCTAAGAGAATGGATGCACTGAGGATATAATTATAAGAGTTAGATATCACTTATTCTCACTCTTTAAAAGATTCTTATCATGAAACCAGTAGGCTTGGGCTCTTATTTTTGACTTTGTGTCCATATATATCATGCAAAATACTGAAACTTTACTACCTCATTTATGTTTCCTCTTACAGAGCTGTAGATCTCTGCCCAGAATTTAGGTTATGCACTAATTCTGCCCCATTTGCCACACATTAATGAGGCTGTAAAATAATCACAAAGCTGGGGCAGCCGTGGCTTGCCACTCTCCTCACGCACTTCTATCTGCTGTGAAACACTTCATCCAAAAGTAATTACCTGGCTTCTCCAGGCTCCCTTTAATACTCCTTGACGACTCAAGATGAAGGAGATGCTGCCCCATGTTTGTCTGGGACATTAGCAGGGCCATGGCAGCATCCATGGTGGTGCCTGAGGGAAGCTGGGCAGGTGTGGCACCTGTGGGGGAGCACGGTGTCACCTGAGTGGCCAGAGCTGGGGAGAAAACCCTCCTGCTGCCAGGGGAGTGTGGGACAAACCAGTGAGGCTGGATGTGTCACCTGCCCAGAGCCCCTTGGTCCTCCAGGCTTTGAACCTGCCACTTCTCTGGTAAGACCCTGAAGCACTTCAAGGCTCCAGTGAGGTGAGGACAGGAGTGTCCAGCCACACTCCAGAGGGGGTTTGGCACTGCTCCAGCTGCTGGGAAGCTGCTGCAGCAGGTCTGGCTGGGAGGTGAAGGGACTGGACTGACTCACCTGAATAGTTGGGCACAGCAGGTAGAAATGTTGTCAGCATGGTGTGTGAGTGCACACAGGATGTTGGTTTTGCCTCCAAAACTAGGATGTTGAAAGTATTTTGTGCACTTTATTACTCCTCCCTGCCAGTTTAGGGAGGTAGAGGTATAAGTCTACTGAGACTGGAGATGTTGGAGGGTGTTTGTCTCTTTCTATAATTCATTTTCATGGGGTGTGGTAGCTGCTTGCCCTTTGCTCTGCAGGGTCTCAGTCCCTCTTTGGAGGCTCCTTGTCCCCTCTCAGGCTTGGGGACCATCTCTGAGGGCTGGTATTGGGGTAGGAGACATGACACAGCCTGCATGGGAGGGAGAGTGACCTGCTGCTGGGCTGGGACCCAGTTAGGAAGCAGTGAGGGGAAATCAGCACCTTCAGGTAGGTGAAACCAGCAGCTTGGAGAGAAATTGCTTTTCCTGCCTCAGCTTGCAAAGGCAGCCACAGTTTCTCCCTCCTGTGCTGTCACTTCCCGTGGAGGCTTCCCAAAGGGCAGCCCTGAGCTGGGGGTCGGGCTGTCCTCCCTCTGAGGGGCTGCTGGGGCTGAATCATTTCCTCTGGCAGCTCTGTCTCAGGGAGGCTCTGGGTGAAGCCCTCTCTGGTGGTGGTGGTGCCAATCTCTCTCTGCAGCTCTGAGGATGCTCCACGTTTCCACCCTGTGCCGTTTGATCTCTCGTTTCCTCCAGATGTGACCTGGGAGTGGAACCAAGGGCAGGATGGTTTCCCATGTCACTGGTGATGACTGTCCCCTCCTGGAGGAGCTTTCCTTGAGAAGGAAGCCCTTCCCATGAAGCAGAGAACAAGAAGGTGGTTTTCCAGGGTCCTGCCCCATCCTGGAGGAGGGAAGGCAGTGTCACATCCTGACCTGCTGTGCTGTCCCTGGGCCCGTCTCTGTGCCCAGAGAGGTGCAGGCAGTGGTGCTGGTGGCTGGGTAGGTGTCAGCCTTCCTGCTGGTCCCCATCCTGCTCTGCTGGCCCTCACCCATGCAGCTGAGAAAGGACATAAAGTTGTATTTAGAAAGCATTCACAGGCTCTGTTATGTGAGATGGAGACAAATCCTTTTTCAGCTGGAGATCAAACTCTTTTCTCCCATTTCCTCATCCTTTTTTTCCCCACAGGTCTGGGCTGGTGTTTCTCCCTACTAGGTATCTTTTCGGTGCAAACTGAGGCTGTAAAGTTCTCCTGCCTTAGAAATGCATGTTTATACAAATTCAAATACAATTTGTATGTAGGTATATGTTAATAGTGACCTGCATTAGAAGTCCTGCTGCCAGATGTCACGTAGCTTCCTTGAACATCCCCAGCTGATTGTGTGTTTGGACATGTGAGGTTTCACTGAAGCCAGTGGAGCTGTGCTAAATGACAGCCCTGCTGCACTGGCCACAGGGTACTGGAGGAACTAGGTTTGTGTTCTGAAAACTGGGTGATGCTGTTCTGATGGTGATAGTGTGGTAGTGCAAGATGATAAACCCTGACTCGTGAAACTGGAGCATCTGCTGCTTGTTTTGAACCTGACCTGATTTTGTAGTTCTGGGTATGGCAGGTATGAAATTTGCTGCTTGAGGAATCAGACAGCAGCTGCTTAATCATTTATAAAGTTAAAAGACTGTGGCACTTCATTTCTGATGTGAAGTGCTAATTAGTTTACTATGGAATCTAGACTGCAGGAAATTTGTGTTTCTGGCACAGTGGCTGTTCATCTTTAGAAATGTGTTCATCACAGTGTTGTGTTTATATTATTACTGTAGAGCAATACAGTACAGCCCAGGCTCTGTGACAGGAGGGAAAACATCAGCACCTCATTTACAAATATGCAAGGCTGCTGTTAAATAAGCTTACTGGAGGCTGTGTCTCACTCAGAGAGGAGAGCAGTAGGCATCAGCCTCCCTCTGGAGCTGTGGATCATTTTGGGTGTAGCTGTGGCTTTCAGCTACATCAGGCACTTGACACAGGTGCAGATCAGTGGGCAAAAGCTGGGAATTGAAATTCCTGGTGTAGAACCTGATAAAAAAATAGCTACACTGGATGCTGCTGATAGCCTTAAAGGAGAGTAGCATGGCCCTTCAATTCTTTCTAAATTGAAGTTTGATAATGTGAATGACAGTAAATAAATCTTTGTGGAAGTGTGCACTTCATTTCTGAGAGGTTCCCAAATATGTGCTATAGGAAGAATTAAGTAGGTTAGTTAGAGGCACATTATGGTTAATTCTTTTTGATAATCTCAAGGAACCAGATTGGTTGGCAAACACTTTTACCAGAAATTGAATCTTGTGTCAAAAGCTCTCGATCAGGGCAGGTTGGATTACAGACTCATCCTGGGCACTGGTGCTGCTGCTTAAGCATCTTATGTACTGAGAGGTTAGAACATCAAAGAGAGGGTGCCCAATGTCTGCATTTCACTTTGTATTTAAGTTGGTAATTAAGGGCCAGAGTGTAGCAGAACCGATTTTTGAGAAGTCACTTCATCTTTATTTGGGGTTAATTGCATTGATGCTCACAGCTTGACAGGCTTGGTTCATGACAGGAATTTAAAAAATAAAGTTGTAGGGGATATGCAGCCTTCAGCATTGTCTGAAAGTCCTAATTCCCAAGTAATCCTGTTGTTCATGCTCATGAAACTGCCTACAGAACAGCACCTTTGAGCAGTTCTTAGGTTTATTTTTAAAGGCAGCGTAATTGTGTGCTGTTGGCTTCTAACGAGCAAAATGAGAAGATTTTCATGCAGATCTGCACAGAGCTCTGTACAGAAAGGAGAAACACATGCGGGTGAAGCAGGATGAAGTGGGACTGCAGCTGGTTCCTGGTGGGAGTTCAGAGGACAGTGAGGGTTTTGGGTTCTAGCATGGAACTCAGTGATGCTTCTGATTGCCCTGAGCCCACCCAGGGGGTCAGGGCTTGAGGGTTGGAGCCCTTGGAGCTGAGATAACAGCAGATGTCAAAAGTGGTGTGTGCCATGAAACAGAACTGTCTCTCATAACTCTGTGAGAGGTCTCTGTGGGATTTGGTTTTGGTTTTTTTTGTGTTCCTTGAACTTTACTGCTCACTCTACAGAATGTTACAAATATTGGCTGCAATCAGGTGTAATCAATATGAGTGCAGATTATGGATTAGAGCATGTTTTAAAGCTCTGGTCAGGACAGACATCTGCAAGCCTGCAGAATTAGACATTTTATGCATCTGCACAATAACTCACCTTTTTTGTGCAAGGTTCAGAGACTGGAAATGATCAAAGCTTTAATTTTATTAGCTATCACCAGGGACTTTTTGTGTGTCCTTTCCTGTATGCCTAATCAAAAGTCCTATCTAGGAGCAATACTGTGTTGTAGATGTAAAAGCAGATTGATGCTCTTGTCCTCTGGCCTTACAGGCAGGTGAATTCTTTATTCATGTGAACTTCATATGAGCAACTTTGAAAAGAGCAGCAGCAATTCAGCTAAGCCTCATTCCATTAATTTTGGCATAGAAGATAACATGCAAGGAAGCCTGAGAATCCACTTGGGATCATCTTTTCCTATTATCTTGCTAGCAAACCTTTGTTCTTTTTATTACTCATTATTCTGGATCTGCAGTCAATAATGTGGGGAGAAACATGAGCCTGCCACACATCAAGTTTTCTGTTGCCTTTCAAAGTGACATTCTCCTTAGATCACTGTTGTGCAGGCTCATTCCTTACCAGCAATGAATGCTGTGTTGTTCATATGAGTGTACATCAAACAGATCTGCAGTAGCTGTCCCTTGTGCTCCCCTGACAGTGGTACATAGATCTACAAAGACATTTTCTGAGAGCTCTCTCCCCCTCCTTCTCCTCACAGAATAGAAATCTGGATGGTGCAGCCTTTGGAAACCACCTGGGTATTAATCCTGCTGGCTTTCCCTTGCTGAATTTTGTTTTCTGTTCTGACTCTAAGGAGCCTGGGTATTATATAGGTATTTCAAACTAACCCACATGCAGTCAAGTTCTTAGAGTGTCAAGACTCTTAGGAGTCAATAAAAGACTAAGACTGATATGAATGGATAATTCATCAGCTGCATACAACTCTACCAGAATTATCCCAAATTGCATTTAGCTGCTCTTTGCATCACAAACTTGCTTTGCTCTTTTTATTTCTGTGTGTGTTTTTTAACACTATCCAGGTTCAAGGGACAGTGCACTCCTGTACTTGGGTCATCTGGGAAGGTGAAGTCCAGATGGAACTTAATTCTTACTTGTTTTATCACCTATTTGACCATCTGTCCAAGTGATGGGTGAAAAAATGGGTGAAGTTTCTGTTCATGAGACTGGAGTTGAAGTCCATGTGCCCTGAATAAGGGTGGAGAGAAGGTTCTTGCCTTGCTCCAGCCTGCCCATGGAGCTGTAACTTTGCTGTGGGAGCATAAAGCCTGCACAGGGTCATGGGAATATTGATGGGAAAAGCAGCTGGGAGCACTGAGGGGGAAAGGCCTGAGTACCTCTGGCTCTGCCTTCTGAGGTGGAGCATCTGAGGCCATTGCTCAGGCTCACAGGAGCTTGTGAAGCATAAAGAATAAATGCAGAAGGTGTAAGTTCAGTGTAAAGATACCGTGGATCACAGAGCAATTGAAAAAAACCAAACATGCAGACAAACCCAAAACCAAAAAAAAAACCTAGCACAAATCTGCTGTGCTCTGTTAAAGGAGAAAATCATAATCCTTATTTTTCAATCTAGTTAGGCAGTGGGGGAAAAAAGACAAAACAAAAAGGCACTGAGGGCAGCAGGCACAGCACAAAAACACGTAAACTTTTCCTAGTGGGTTGGTTGGATTTTCCTGGCACAGGACAGTTCCCTGCACTGTTTCTTTAGCTACAAGGGTCCTTTTCTTTTAGAAATGGCACTTGAAAACTGGATTTTTTTTTTTTTATCTCTGTGTTTAAATTTGGATATGACTTGACTGCAGTGAACGGATGCCATTGGAGATTTTCCTGGCTGATCCCCCTCCAGAGCAGAGTTCTGTGAGGGAATGGCAATTCCCTGCTGCCAAGCCTGGCACTGGTACTGGCTCAGTTTATTGGAATAACCCCATGGATATGTGTCACTACTCTCTCCCAGTGGAAGAGGGAAACCTTTTCTATTTAGTACCTGTGGATTGCTGTCAAAGTCATCTAAACACAGTGGTGGGCAGCACTGGAGGAGGAGGAGGAAGAATTTTTTGTGGCTACAGCCTCTAAGTAATTCCAGGGCATGATAAAACCCTTGGAGTGGGAATATGGATGCTGGATTTCAATGCAGAGCCCAAATCTTTGCTTGGCTCTTGTTACAGAAAGCCAAATTCTCCTCTGCTTTAGCTCACTTTGTAGCAGCTTCTTATCCATTGGTTGTTGTTTTCCCCATGTGAAAGCAAGGCTTGGAGCAACCAAAACTCCCTGGCAACAGCACAGCCAAGGGACACCAGCACCAGGAGGAGCAGGGCTGCTTTCACTCTGTTATGCATGAAAGGGAAGAGAGAGATCTTGGAGACACAGGTCCAAAGCCCATCTCAAACAGGCAGGCAGGCATCTGTCTGCAGAATTACATCACGCAGCTGCCACAGCATGTGAGCTCCTGCAGCTCGGAGCAGGTTGATTAATAAGGAGTGAAGTGGGGTTTGTGATTGCTCCCCCTGTGCTGTGGGCACGCAGGTGTCTTCCTCCCGTGAGGACACTGGGGATGGGCAAGCAGTGCCCTTGGGGAAGGATTTAGCTCTCCCACCCAGCCTGTGTGCAGGCTGCTCCTGCCCCTTTCCATTCATTGCACTGCACAAGAGTTGGCTCTTACAGGTCAGCCTTGCTGATGATTTTAGCCAAAAATCTGCTCCTTGAATAGCTTCTCCAAGAAGGTGCTGATGGTAGCATGTGGGACTCCCTGCAGCTTCTGTCCCAAAAAGCTTAGAAAGTGTCACATCCTCTGGGGGGGGTGGTTTAAAAGGATTAATCATCATTTGTCTTCCACCCTCCCTTAGCTTGTAATAGGGAAGAACTCTCAAATGGAAGGTTTGGCTTGGGAGCTTTAACGCTTTAAGCCCTAGAAGGGCAGGGTGCTGTTCAATTTTAAACTGGCTCGAGGCAAGGTTGGAGTCTCTTGTGGGTTATTATTGCAGTGTTTATTTGCTGTGGGCTGTTGTGAAGAGCTCGGCTACAATGCCCAGCTTTGTTTTTCTCATGCAGCAAGTGCTGTGTTAATGGAGTTAGTTTAAGAGGTGAGCAGATCATCTTTTAAGCACGTTTTGAGTGTTTTACCCATATGATGCAAGAACCAAGGGAGAAGTGTTGAACAGAGGGATGGCTCTGTGCTGTCTGTATTTGCCACAATCAGAGCTAGAAGAGAAGTTAGTGCATCTATTTCACTGTGAGGCACTGGCACAAGTTGTGTTCAAAGCCAGGTTGGATGGGGCTCTGAGTAACCTGGTCTAGTGGAAGGTGTCCCTGCCCATAGCAGGGGTTTGGAACAATATGAACTTTAAGGTCTCTTCCAAGCTATTCTGTTTTTGCAGGACTAATTTGCCACCCTCCCCTCTTCCCCCCCCCGCTTTCCTCCACTTGCTGGTTCCCAGCAGTGCCTTTTTCAAGTAGGATTTCTGCTGTATAATTTGAGCACGGGCTCAGCCGGGAGAAAACGATGACAGCTTTGTTCCCTGTATAGCGGATAATGAGGTGTTGGAGGCAGATAGCTCGGGATTCGTGTGTGCAGCGCCTGCCCAGCTCACTGAAGTGCGGCAGCGCTGAACGCCGGCGAGCGCCTTCCTCTCCTTCTGCAGCATCTAAGTGGGGCTGTTGTCAGGGCATACGGCAAAAGGGTTAAAATTTAATTAGAAAACATAGTGGTAGCTAGCGGAGCTTAACAGAGCTTTATATAAGCTGCTAAGGACAAGGCTGCTGTGTGAGCTGCTGGTAGGGCTGAGCTACTGCAGCCGCTGGCTGGGCGTCAGGAGCCGGGGCATGCCTGGGAATCTGCCCAGGAAGCGCCGTGAAAGAGGAGTTTGTTTGAAGGCTTGACCCTGGCTCTGTGCAGCAGAATAAAGCCGGGCAGCCTCATGCCAGGCGTCTGAGCGGGGCAGCGACAGCAGCCAGCGGGGCCGGGGGGTTCGTGTTCCAGCGGAGCGGCTCATGGCTTCGGTGTTCATGTGCGGGGTGGAGGACCTGCTGTTCAGCGGCAGCCGCTTCGTGTGGACGGTGACGGTGGCAGCGCTGCGGCGGTGGTACGCGGCCCGGCTGCGGGCGTGCCGGCAGGCGCTGCGAGCCTGGTGTGGCCTCCGCGATGTCTACCAGGTAAAAAAAAAAAAGCCCAGCTCGTCGATCGTCCCGGCTTTCCTTCGGAACGGCGTCCCGGCACCTGCCCGTGTTCTCTCGCCGGGGCGGCTGCGATGGGTGAGGAGCGCTGGGAAGGTGCTCGGAGCATCCTGAGCTGCCTCTGAGCTGGTCCCGGTATTGCTTTCAAAGTGCCGGCTCTGTGCCTCAGTTCAGGGTTTGGGGGAGATGTTTTTGTGCCAAATATGTTTTATCAGTCAGTCAATCTACAAGTGTTTTGGCAGCTAGCTGCCCCCATGTAACATCCCCTGGGAGCCCCTCTTGCCGCTGTCACCATCTTTCCCCTCGGGATCTGGGGACAGAGCTCCAGGAGCTCCTCTCTGCCTGTGTACGGTGCTCCCATGGGAGAGACTGGCTGTAGCTTTTTGCTGTGTGCCACCGAATAGTGGCAGCTTGTAAGGTGATAGTCCTTAGCATGGCAGGGGGATTGCTGCTTGGGAGGGATGCAGTGGGTCCTGGAATGGCAGCTGCGGGGCTCCCCTTAAACACAGCCCTGTACTTGCAGTCATTGTGGTATCCAGTTGCAGTGAGGGCGGTGTCACTCTTTCTCGAGTCCGTTTTTGCTGGCAATTATTTATTTCTGTGTGCCTGTATTTCTGTCTCGCGTGTGAACTTGTGCTGCGTGCCTGCTCTCAGCCTCACTGTGTGTGTTTGCTACATCAGGGTGAATATTTCAAAGCAGCTTCTCCCCTCTCCCTGGTGTGTTGCAATACACAGAATGACACAGCTCGTAGCAAACTGCTCTCCAGAGCCACCAGGATGCAACTTCCATGGGAAAGTCGTGCTGGCAGGACATCTGTGCCTGTTTAATCCTAAAGCGATCTGTTGGTATTTAGCTTTAGTTTAGCTGTAGGGCAGGCCCAGGAGTGGGAGAGCAGCTTTACAGTGGTGGGTGTACCAAGTGCTTGAATGTATCTTGGGCAGATCATGTATGGAAACACGGTGTGACGTGTCTGGCACAGGTGTCACTGTGGGCATGGATCATGACTAGTTAGGGAATGCAGGAGTAAAGGTGTGATTGCTGTTCCTTTGCCCACCTTTGCTGACCTGTAGGAATGTGGTGGGCTGCAGCCCTGACTCTCTTCTTCCTCTCGAAGTAAAATCCAGCTACACCTGTGCTGTGTGGGTGTTATTTTCAGGGTCCATTCACATAAAGAGCACGCAGCTTAGTCTGCCTTCCCTCTTCACTGCATCCCCAAGGAGGTAAAACCCCATCCCTCCAGGGCTGGAATAAGGGCTCAGTGAGGACCAGCTCAGACAACAGCTGTGTTCAGCTGCCATTCTCTGATGGCTGGCTTGAGGTGAAAAGAGATTTTCTCAAAGTGTAACTGTATGTCTGCCCAAACTTACTGTGTCCTAGTGGTTGCTCTGTCTTGCCTTTTCTTTGTGAAAGGCATCACTGACATGTGCCTGTGTCTGAAAGTGGGGATGTGAAAAGGGGTGAGAGATTGGTCCTTCTCTCATCCTACAGGCAGACCTTGAGCCAGGGAAGTGGACAGGGAGTGCCCCTTCCCTTCTGCCCACAGCTTGTCCTGCTGGGGACATGCAGGGAGATGGTGCTCCCCACTTGCTGCTCTGAGAGGCTTCCCTGGGAGGTGAAACCTGGCAGGAGCAAGGCAGCTCTCACATGTTAACATCAGGAATTTGCTGGTGGTAATTTGGGGTGTATTAAAGTGAAGTGGCTGAAAGAATGCCCTGCAGCTCTTCCTCCTTGGGTTGTGCAACACTTTGCTTTTTGTGCTGAAGTCTTGGCTCTCAGCTCGAACCTCTGGTTGAGTCCAGTGAGTGCAGGACTGAGCTCACAGCATTAAATGTCACCCAGCTGCTCAGATACCAGAGCCCTGCAAGAATCAAATTTGTTTTCTTAATTTTTTAAGCACTTCAAGCTATGGAAGCAGCTAGGGACAGTGGCTGGGTGACCCCTGCATGCAGGGAGGAACTCTGAGCCAGCCTGGGTTACATTTCTTCTCCTCAGGCTCAGTGGAGCAGCACAGGAGCAACAGAAGGAGTACAGAGCACTCCATGGGGTTGTTTCTCTGAGGAAGTGGATGTTGCAGTGTCTGTGGGACAGGACTCTAGTCTTGGGTGTGAGATTTTGTGTTCCATCATTACCACAGATCCTGCATTGTCTTGAGTAAATTGTTTTCCTCTGTTCCCCTGTTCTTTGTAGAAAGGGTATAGCAGCACTCCTACCTGCCAGGGATGCTATTTGTCCTCTCAGATTTTTCCCCAGAAGTCCTGTAGTTATTGCAGCCACACGAAAACACCTTTTTGCCCTGTGTTATTAAAATTGACTCCTGGACAAGTGCTTAACATTTCCCACCTTGGCTTCATGGAGAGCACTCATATTTCTGTAGCTCCTTTGCATTCATACTCCAGATGTGAAAACACCATGGGTTTCATATGGAGGTTTTTTTGGCTAAACATGAGCTTTTCCCCTCTCTGAGGGCTGCCTGGACTGTGCATGATGTGACAGACCAGGACACCAGGCAGAACTTAGTCCACTGAGCTGCATGCAAGGGATGTGCAGGGAAGGGTGAGGTGACAGGCACTTGTGCTGCTGATCAGCCCTAGAAGCCTCAATTTGCTTTGACCAGTATTTGGGGGTCACATTTTGTGGGCCAGTGGCTGTTTTCATGTGAGTTGGATGCTGCCAGTAAGTCTCCATTTAATCATCAGTACATTTTTGTGGAGAAAGGGAAGCAAGTAGGATTCCTTCTCATTGGGGTGGTGTTGTGGTGAGGAGGATTTTAAATCTTTCTAAAACAGAAAATGTTGGTAGCCTGGTGGGAGAGCTGAGCTCGAGTTGCAGCACAGAGAAGCCACAAACACCTTTGTGTGGCTGAGCAGGGTCCCCAGCTGTGTTTGGAGCTGGCAGGTGCAGAGGTGGTCACGGGGCAGCGCCGGCTGGCAGGGCAGGCTCCAATCCTCTCTGCTGCTTAAAGCCCTTACCTGCCTGAGCAGCTTTAAACACAACTAAAACCCACCCCAGCAAGCACAAACCAGCCTTTGTCAGTCACCTTCTCCTTAGCCTTTGTGTTCCTGGCATGTGTATGTGGGAAGCCTTTTCCAAGGTTTTACCTGTTGTTTCACCTGGTCGCTGGCACAGCGACTTCAGCCCCAGCCCAGGCACTTCCCCAGGCTGGTCCTTGCTCCAGGATGCTTCCCATCATCTGTCCCACCTGCCAGCAGAGAAAGGATGTCCTGCTTCCCCAGAGCCCATTCATCTGGAGGAGGCTGTGAGCCACAGCACTGCTGGGGTGTCCCATTTCACTCTGAAATAACCCCAAATCCTCACGAGGGAAGGGGCTGTGCAGTGTGAGTTGATTCTCTGAGCCCTTGGGTTGTGTGCCAGGGAACATTGTCTTGTCCATGGCAGGGAGTGTTTAAAGCCTGTCCTAGGAATAACAGATTTTGCAGAGACAGCTGATAGAAAAGCTGGCACAGATCTTTTTTCTAGCAGCAGCAAGTCAGTAGGAATTACTGGGGCTTGGGAAATTTCCTGGATGTGAATTCACCATAGAAGCCTTCACTCAAAGGTTCCCATTTCCTACCAGAGAAAGAACTGGGGGCTGTATTTTGTTGTGGAGCTCTGGCACATAGTGCTGTGGCTTTGGGGGGGGTCTTTCCAGAGCCTCTCCTGATGCCTGAGATGGGACAACATGGCATTTCTAGGTGTCCTGATGCTATTCCCAAAGAAAGCTTTCTGCAGGACCCTCCACATGCTGGGTTTATAGGCCACCTATCTTAGATTTAATTACAGGGCAGTAAAACAAAGTGAAATTTTTATATAAATGAGGTTAATAAGCAGCTGCAAAGCCAAAGACTTCTAGAATCAACATTTATCCTGTGTTCAGTTACCTGTATTCCCACTGGCCTGGTTTTCAGTGGGCTATTGACACAGAGTTTTCCTCTGAGATATCAGTGCCAGTTGCCACCAGTACATCCCACAACACAGTGATTGCTCTGTATGGTCAAGCAGGAATGAGACATGGCTTCAAAGTCTATTTAATGATGCAACTAACTCTTATAAATCAAAAACTGGTCACATGGATGGTTTCGGGTCAGGGTTAAATGTGTGTCAGTCTGCTCCACATAAAGTGGTAAAGAAATGGGGAAAACTGTTCCCAAACTCCCTGCAGAATACAGTGGCACGTTGTGATTGATCTGCTGGATGTGCAGCCAGATACAGGAGCATCTCTGTGATTAAGCAGTTTAGGAGTAACTGAAATTACTAATTGCACTGGTAATTAGCTGATAAATTATGGCACAACAGCGTAAACTTTTTGTATGGATCTTTTGGACAAAGTGCTTTTTAACCTCTGAAAGGTCATTTCCTCTGTATGAAGTGAAAAAATGTTGCTGATGAAGCACGAGAAACCAGCTTTGTACGTGTGTCTGGCCCCTGGTACCTGGGGTGGGAGAGGAAGTGGCTGACTTCTGTTTCCTCCAGTGCTAACGTAGTTGGTTTGGATAGTGAGCTCCATGCTTCCTCTGCTACCACACCTTAACTTTCCATTATGAAAAATGCTGACAACAAATTGGGATGCCTTTTTTCCTTTCTCTTTTCACAGTGATGAAAGCAGTGCTGGGGTGGTGAGGGAGAGCACAAAGCTGGGGCTGCGTTGTCAGGGCAGAGCTTTGTTCTACACCAGACAGAGCCCAGGAGTGATGCTCAGCAGAAGCATCTCAGGTGTTCTTACAGGTCAGGGCTTTTCAAAGGGAGCTTGAAAACTTTTTAGAGGACACTGAATATGTGTCTGTGTTCCTTCAAAGATTTAAACTTGTGCACTGGGGATTACAGGTTACCCTGGAACAGCTTTGCTCTGGCTGCTTTCATCCAGCTGTTTTTCTTTTTGCAGGGATCTGATCTAATGCAGTGATGCTGCTCATGTCACCTGCAGAGCTTTGGCACTGCTGACACTCCATCATGTCCAAACCTGGCATGTGGAAGTGTCCCCATGGCTGGGACTTTGGGGGAGCCCTTAGGAAGGCTGAGAACAGGCCTGGCTCTGGGCACTGCCTCCTGACAGCCTAGAGTTAAACTTGACTCTGCACGCTTCCAACAGCAGCTTTCCAGAGCTCTCTGCCAGATCCATTTCCATCTGAGCTCATGATACAGCGTTTTCTGTTTGAGAGAGTTGATTCAAACAAAAATATGATTTTTTTTTTGATGGCTTCTCCCTCTTCCCTCACTGACAAACTTCACAACCAGACTGTGAACTTCATCTCATTTCCTCTGGGGTGTCACGGTGCCAGTTTCAAACAGTGCCTTCTATTCACAAACCATTTGGGCCTGTATAAATATTTTTCCCCTTGGAGGTGACGCAGCTCACAAAATACGTTGGATTTCGAATGTCGCTGGCGCCGCTCCTCAGAGGCAGCAGGTCCTGCACAAAGGTGTCACTGTATGAGCTTGCCTGCATGAATCTCCATTCTGGCCTTTGCAGAGAGGCTGGCCAGCTTGCTGTGACTGGACACAAACTGTAGGAAAAGGTAAATTAAAAGTGTTTCAGGCTCGTGCTGGTTTTTCCAAACTTTGTTTTTGTCTTTCTGAGTGTTTGTGTCTCTGTCACCCTTTTGCTGGCAGTGCGTTGTGATCTTGGATGGGCTGTCTGTATGCTTAAAATAACACTGTGCTATCTTTGTCCCCTCATTTTCTGAAAATCAGGCCACCCCTTGTACAGTCTGCATTGCTCTTAAAACCTCTGAGTCATAATTAGTGATTAGTAATTCTACTAATCTTCTATACAGATGGAGGCCAGTTCATTCTCAGAGACTGCAAAGAGGATAAAGCTATCAGTGCTGGAATATATTGGCTTAAATACCCTCCCACACACAAATACACATGTACACTTTTCCCCACTCATTGATCTGTCATTCATTTAAACATGCAGCAGTGCTGTGTTGGGAAAGGAGATGGGGGAACAGCTGTCATCAAAAAGCTGAGAAAAGTTTCAGTGTGCTGGATTTAGCCATTAAAAGTCATCTTTGACAGTCCAGGCAGTGCTAGGATTAAGAGTGTGATGTTTCTGTTGCTTTTCCAGCTGATGTGGGGTAGGTGCTGTCCTGGGGATGAGTGCATCTCCCTGCTGGCCATCAGGCACAGAGTGTGGGGCCAGCAAAGCTGGGAATGGGGCTGGAGAAGTCACTGCACTCCCACCCGTGGCACTGCTGGTGGTGTGCTGCTTCCTGAGCATCCTGGCTTCACCTCTGGTTGGGCCAGTGGTTTCCAGGCAGGGAGATGTGGGCTGGGCAGAGGGTGTGAGGTTTGGAGCAGGGTGGTGTTTGTTAAGCTGTAGTGAAAGTGGCAGTAATTCCTCTCTGGTATCAAGCTCAGTGCATCTGTTCACCTTGCTGGGGGGGCTGGGGTGTGCTGCATTCTCTGTAGGGTCACCCTTCAGTGCAGGGTGGTGGCTCTGGGGGGCCTGGGGTGTGCTGCATTCCCTGTAGGGTCACCCTTCAGTGCAGGGTGGTGGCTCTGGGGGGCCTGGGGTGTGCTGCATTCCTTGTAGGGTCACCCTTCAGTGCAGGGTGGTGGCTCTGGGGGGCCTGGGGTGTGCTGCATTCTCTGTAAGGTCACCCTTCAGTGAAGGGTCGTGGCACTGCTGTCCCCAAACTCAGCTCTTTTGTGCCTCAGAGTTGCAGAATTTCCCTGTGCTCAACTCCAGCAGCTTCCTACTCTTACAAGTGTGCTGTATTTCTTTTAAACTCTAGTTTTTCTCAGTTAAAGTCAGTTCTCTGTACAGCTGAATTATGCAGCCCTGGTCTGTGTTTGTTTGGAAGGCACAGATCCTCCCAAGGAGCCGTCTTCTCTCTCTCCTCCAGCTATTCCTGTCCCTGTGGTTATCCCAGCAGGGCAGAAGCTGGCACCACCCAGGTAACCTTCACGTCATTTCTCTAAGGAAACATGACTCACTGTCTATTTTCCATCTTATTTTTGAGGCTTTGGAGTCTGTTTTGGAGACAAATGCAATTTGTTGCTCTGAAATCCTCTCCCAGAACTGTCTCACTGCCACCTCTTAGGTTGCTGGTGCAGTCTGGACCAGCTGGCTGGACCTGACCTGGCACCCTCCTGCCTGATGTTTGGCCAGCTTATGGTTTTTTCATGAAACCTGTGATATTGAGCATAGAGTGGAAAGCTTTTGTAGTCTCATGACTATGAGAACGTTGGCTTTTACAAAACAACTTGGGAGAAAAAGACAACTCTTTTGTCTGCAGCTGTTTAAGGGGTGGCTGTTTGATCCAAGCTGGTTCTTGTGAGTTAAACAAGGAGGGTGAGACAGCTCTGGCACCTCACTGCATCCCGGGTGTCTGGGGTGGCTCCCTCTGGAGGTGTCTGGCTTGATGGCTCTTTAGGGAGAGGAGGGGAGCAGGGCTGACCCACCCTGTGTGCTGGGGGCACCAGGCAGTGCTGCTTCTCTCCCAGCCTTGTTGGGAAGGCTCTGTCCTTGCACAGTGCCCTGCAGCTTCATGGAGCCTGTTGTTGGCCTCAAGCACTTGGCACAGCCTCCTGTTTGGGGGACTTCAGCTGGGTCAAGGGGCCTCAGGACCTCTGAGAACAGGGAGCCACATCTCTGAGGTGCTGCTGTCCAAAGTTTGACCCATTTCCATTCTGGGAAAAGCAAGGTAGTTTGTTCCAAGTGTTGAACTTAATTTTTTTTTCCTATTAAAATAGATTCGTAGATTTTAAAAACTGGGTTGGGAGAGTCTTCATAGTTTGTCCTCTGTGTGCATAGTGACTGCTCAGTTGAGAGCATAAATAACTGAATAGAGCATTCAGAATTTTGAAGTAGCTGCCTGTGTAAATTTGTGCCTCTTGTGTACCTGCCTGAAGGTCAGCTTGGAACTCTGAAAGCTGCAGCTTCATGGATTTGGGTGCACAGTTCTTTGTTGTTCTGGGTTTTTTTTTTTCATTTTCAGTGAAAGCAGTGTCAGCTGTTTGAGGGTTTTTTGAGGAGTCCTTTATGTTTTTGTGCCTGTGTGACACCTGTGCTCTGCCTGACACAGTTACACACTTTGTGCTGCTGCATCAGAGCCAGGGGTGTGTGAAGCCTTGTGGGCTGATGTGCCAGTGGGGAAGGAATCAGAGAATCAAAGTCGAACTCGGTGTTTTGCACACAGAGAACAGCCTGCAGAGGAGCAGCAGGACAGCAGGTAGGTGATTTACTCCTGTACCAGCAGCAAAGTGCACTCCTGTGGAGCAGGAGCAAGTTCACATGGATGGCCAAGGGTGTGAGCTGTGTCCATGCCCTTGGTTCCCTCCCTGGAGTGCAGCACCCCCATCAGAGCAGCAGCCCTGTGCTCTGGAGAGCAGTTTGGGAAGTCCAGTGGAATGCTGGACCTGGGGGTGGCTGCTGCAGGGAGGGACAGTGGAGGTGTGAGTTTGGGGTGAGGGTGGCTGTGCTGAGCAGAAAGCTCTGCTTATCTCTGTCCCTGTGTCCCTTCAGATGGGTTGGTCCTTGCTCCGAGGGCTTCAGACTGGGGATGGCTCCAAGTTTTAGTGCTGTGCCAAGGTTTTACACAAAGGCCCCTCCTGTCCCTGGATAGGTGTGTGGGGGGTGGAGGAGCTGGGAGGGCTGGTGGCAGCGAGCACAGAGCTGCCAGCATGGGGCTCCTCAGCCATTGCTGTGACACAGGGATCATGATCCCACACCGAGGTGTCTTACTGCCCCAGGAGTGGCACCTGTGCTGCGTCTTTGGTCAGCAACTGCTGCTTCCTAATTCAGTTTTGTTTTATAATAAAGGGGTTAATATTACAGACGGGAAGAAAAAAAAGACCAACCCACAATTGTAATGCTTTCCCATTTTTAACAATCCCCTTTCAACCCCTGGTGTCCCCTGACTCACTCTGTTTTCCCTTTTGTTTCTGAATCTGTAATCAAAGCGAAGGTCACTTCCTTCAGATTATATGGCAAAGGAAGAAGTCCAGGATTGTGTCTCCCTTCTTCCCCCAGCTCAGATGTACAGAAAACATGAAGGCTTAGTGCATGCATGCTGGGAGTGCTGCTTGGGTTTCTCAAGTCCATTTAAACCAGCAGGGTGTGTAATGTGGAGGTAAGAGGCTGTATTTTCATTTCTGATGCTTAGCAGTGACAGATAATGTTATTTAGTGTCTGACAGAGTTAAACATCGTGCAGAGCTCGGAGCTGTGAGCCCCGGAGAGCCAGAAAGCAGCACAGAGCAGAGAAAGTTTGGGGTGGGGTAGGTTGAAACCCTTCTGCTTGCTTTTCTCTTGCCTTGAAGGATCAGTCCATAAAAATTTCTTTGTGTCTTTTGCACTCCATTGAGGAGATAAGGGGCTGTTTGTTTATCCCTGCATTTACAGCTGCTTTTTCCTGCCTTTGTTTTAAATGCTGCCTTGGCTACTTCAGCAAAAGGCTACATCCAAGCTGGATTCTGGTAACTCTGCTGCAGCTGGAGCAAAGATCTCTAACTTCTGGTTAGAGAGAAACCTCTTTTCCGAGATTACCCTTACGGGCTGCTCTGAGTTATGATTTAACCTGAACAAAGCACAGATTCATGAGCCCCGGGAAAACGCGGTCAGAGCCTGGTACAGTAACTGCTTTCAGCATGCAGATATTTAATATCTCCTCATAAGGTGCCCTCCTCTCTCACCCCCTAAAAAACCCTTGGGAAGAGGTGGCCTGGAGATGCAGCAGTGCACACAGAGCTGGGGGGTAACGGCTGCTGAGAAAGAGCCTTTGATCCAAAGCACTTGTTTTGCTCTAAAAGTGAAGTGTGGAACCATCTGGATCAGCCCCCTGAGTGCCTGGCAAGCTGCTGGCACTGGGAATGTTGGCTCCTCTCCTCAGAAATGCTGCTCACTGCCTGCTCCAGCCCATACCCACTGTTGTGACTTCTCTTGGTTTATTTATTTGCTCTCTGCAATTTTTTAAAGAGATGCAGGTTTAAAAGACTTGTGCTTTAGCCTTCTTCTTAAATTATTTTTCATCTCCTCCTTACCAGATGTCTGTCCAAGGCTGGCATCTGGATTTCCTGAAGGGCTGTTGCCAGGCATGAGTGGCTGGAAAAGTCCAGGGAGGGATGCTGGGTGCAGGGGCCTGGATGGGGCAAGAGAAGAAGAGATTCAAGATGACTTTAGAGGATGAGAGGAGGGGATTGCCTGGAGGGGGTGGCAATTACTTGGTCATGGCTTGCTCTGCATGTGTCTCCTGCTTTGGGAGCCTTCCCTCAAAAACCTGGCTCAGGGGTGAGCAGGGAGGTGGTGCAGGGGACAGAGGAGCATCCTGTGAAAAGCCATCAAAAATGGGGGAGAGCTTCAGGGCTGGGAAGAGGCAAAAAGGCATCAAGGGCAGGGTGTGACTCTCCAGGGATGGGAAACTGCTCTTCTATAAGGTTATTTTTTCATCCTCTGTAACTATTCCTGTAACAGGGACAGCTGAATTTGAGTGTGTCAGGGATGGCTTCTGGGCTGAGGTAAAACTCAGGAGTTACCAGAAGCTCTGCACAGAATAAACCTGAGATTTGTGTTGTAGAGACTTAAGCAAAGAAGCTGGAGCTTAACTGCTTTGCCTCCTGGCTGAGGAGCAAAGGTCAGGACAGGTCACAGGAGGGCGGGTGGCCAGTCCTGCCCCACTGTGGGCACTGCCTGTCCAGGGGCAGAGGAGGCTGCTGCCCCTTCATGGGCAGCCCCTGCCTTTGTTCTGTCAGGTAGCATCAGGAAAGCACTCTGATCCCACAGGATACCTTTTTGCCCTGAATTCCCAGGAGTTTGCCCTGGAACAAGCCACCCCTGTGGGCTGTGTGCAGTAATGACCTGCCTGCAGTGTCTCAGCACTGCTGCTGATAAGGGTGTCTCTGGCAGACACGAATTTACTGGCTGTGTGCTGCCAAGGAAAGCAGCTGTTGGATTTCATTGACTTGATATTTGTGGCAGATTTGTACTGATTGTTTCCTATTAATTTTCCAGATAGTTTTTTAATAGCATTAGCTGTAGAGTTGCCTGCCTGTTCTTTCCTCGCTGTTGTTTTAAATGCGCTGCAAAGTGGCAGGAATGGTTCAGCAGCACTCCTGGAATGCCATAACCTGTTCAGTTTTCAGCTTGAGGCACCTTTAAGGAGAATACTCCTGCAAATAAAGGTGCTGAGAGCCTTCAAGAGGGTGGCTAACCTCTCCCCCTCTGTCAGAGGGACTCAGCATCTGTCATAACACTGCCAGAGAGATCCTGTGGCCTTTGGCAGTGCCAGGAGAGGTGAAATGCTGGCTGGCTGCTGCTTGGCAGCTGGAAAGTCTGGGGCCAGCAGAGCCAGACTTCAGCAGCAGTTTTTTGCTCAGCCTCCTGCAGTGGGGCTGATGCTGCCTGTGCACCTGAGTGCTTTCACCCCTCTGCTGGTGCACAGTGAACCCCCCCGGCACCCCCACGTGGAATGGAGCAAAGGCAAGTACAGGAAAAGCCATGGGTGGCATCAGGAAAGGGAGCCACCCTGCAAGATTTCCTCCTGAGGAGGAGAGGGGTGAGTTTTTTACATTGCACACTCCTGGTAGGGAGCGATTCTGCTGCTTTCATTTTGCTCTTGGCAAAGGGCTTTAACTCCTGGCTGGGTTACTGGATTTATCATTTTGGACAAGACTGAATTAATTTGTTTCCTGGATTTTAATTTATCACTGTTCTTTGGTTTTGTTCAGTTTTTGGGAGTCTTATTACAGTGTGCCCATCATTATTTCTGGGAGTTTTGGGATAGGAGGATGAGCTTTAGAGCCCCATGACCTGCTCTGGTGAGTGGGATCTTTGTAATGACCCTGAGAGGCTGTGCCTGTCATCCTGCACAAGCCATCAACAGAGTGAATGAAAGAGTCCCTTAGATCTGCCATCCCCTGCAATGAGGAATAATGGAATAAATGGGGAAAAGGAGGGATGCATGGAAAGTCTGTTGGCACGTGGCCCTGCAAAGCCACAGTGCCTGCAGTGAGGGAGAGCACTTGGGCTGTTCCTGTGCCAGACTTTTTCACTGGCTCAGCTGGTGGGGCTTACATGAAAGTCACTTGATGCTCTGCAGGAGCCAGTTTTTTCATCCTATCTCCAGCTCACATGGCTATTTTAGGAAGGTGCCATGCAACCCAGGCAGCCTCTCAGCCCCCTGTTCCAGGCACTGTGTTTTATCTCCAGCTCATTGCCAAACTTCAGCAGAGCCAACATTTCCATGTAGAGCATCATCAAAGGGGCATCAAAGTGCAAAGCTTGCACTTTTCTCCAGCCTGTCTCATCTTAAAACATTCCTGTGCATGTCATTCAGTTATGGCTGTAAATGTGTGTCCCTGCCTGGCTGGTCCTGAGAAGGAGAATACCCTGAGGCCTGGGGATGGCTCTGCACACTCCCTGCAGCTGCTGTGGGCAAACAGCTCATGAGTGTGCAGAGCCCAGGTGGCCTCTGCAGCCTTTGGGAGGGATGGGGGTGGCACTTGGAGTCACCTGGTTGGTCCTACAGGATGATTTGCCAGAGCACAGAGGATGGAAGATGTAGCCAGCACTGTGGAGCATCCCTGGCTATTTAACATTAAGCAGATACTGGCTTCTGTTAAAGGCTAATAGTGAGATAACAAATGATTTAGGGCAAAACCCTGACCCTGTTAAAATTAATGGCAAAATTAATTGACTACACTGGAGACAGGACTTCAGCCAGAGGCTCCTTTATGACTTGAAGATTAGGAAGGAGAGGCAGTATGTCTGGAGACATGGTCTGCCCCCATAAAGCTGGGAGCTCTGCCACTGCCCTCAAAGGGATCACTGCAGGTTTATGGTGTTTGTGGGAGCCAGACTGTGGTGTTGTGGCAGGAACCCCTGGCTGGTGTGAGCAGAGACTGGGGAAACATGAGTTTTTAGACCCAGAGCTGTCCCACTGGGCATTGCAAGAGGTGTCACTGAGTCCAGAGGGGAGGGCACTGCACTGCTCTGTGGCAGAGGAGCTGGTGGAGAGGCACACAGAGGGCTGGGATGTGGCAGTGGGTTGGGGCAATGCTTCCCTTCCTCAGATCTTCACTCGTGGGAGAGTGGAGCATTTCCAGTTCTCATCCATCAGTCTCACCCTGAGCACCTCACCATGGGACACTGAGTGATGGCACCTCCACTGGTCAGGGCAGGCCTGTGGGTTGCAGACAGGCTCCCCAGAATGTGCATCGTGGTGTTTTTGGAGATCTGTGCAGATTGTTTAAAAAGCTTCCACAGCAATTCTCGTATAGCCCCAAACTTCTGTCTGTTATTTTCCTGCTTATTCCTTCAAGTTCTGAGTGACTCCAAGTGCTGGAACATGATGAAGCTTTGCTCTCCCAACAGACACACCAGGAAACTCTGAGGTCATTTAAACCATTATAACTTTTTCCCTCTTCCCCCCAGCTGCATGCAGGCCCCTTCCTTCCAGAAGGACAGGCAAAGGCTTTTATTTTCCTGAGATGTGCCTGGCTAGGGCAGCTCCTTTTTGCAAGACATTCTTGCATGTGATTTCACATTTTGATCAGGCTGTGCACGTTCAGGGGCCAGACATAAGCTGGCTGGTTGCACCAAAGTCAATGAAGCAGTGCTGATCTGAGGCAGCTGATCCTAAATGCCTTCAGAGCCAAAGGGAAAAACCCACCTAAATGCTAATGAAAATCTGAAGTGTAGGGGCTTCAGTATTAAGCTTTGAAATCTCTTACAGGCTTATGAGTTACAGAAGAGAAGTTTGGATAAAAAAACTCTGGTGTACAAGAAATTACTGGTGATGCTTTAATGGGTGGTTAAGTGCAGCTCAGGTAGGGATTTGGACATGAAAGCCTTCAAAGATGCAGGCTGGTGCTCTAGGCTTGTGCACCTGGAAAGCAGTGCTGCCCCTGCCAAAAGCAGGATGGGAGCATTTTGGGATGCCCTCATGGCACAGGCTCTGTGAAGTCAGTGTGCAAAGGGACAGCATTGCCTTCTGCAAGAGGGAATTTTGCTCTTTGGCTTTTTGTTATCTGTATTATCTTCTTCAGTGCTCTGACTGCCTGAGCTGCTGTGGTGTGCCTGTTTCAGGAATAAACGAGCCAGTTTTTATAATCTATGTACTAATGATGCACCACAGTCCAATTTCTCACTTTTCAAACTGCAGGTTTAAGGCTGGCCATTTGTGTAGTGAAAATGGCTCCTCTTTCTCTCTCATCCCTGGATGCATCAGTACAGGTGGGTTTTTTTGTGCCTATAAAGTATCTTCTGGAGCTATTCATCTGCCAGTGAAGTTTATTTTCACATAGTTACCCTGCCAGGAGCTCATGGCAATAACATGCACAGTTCAGTGCACCTGGGACCAAATCCCTGGTGCCGGACTGGGATGTTTCCAGGAGCACCCAGGCCCGAACAAAAGGGTTTATCTTGGGAGAAAGGAAAGAGGAGAACTGGGGGGACAGGTTTGCTCCTTCCAAAAATTCTCATGGAATTCAGAGTAGTAAAGGTGTGAAGCCTTGCTGGATGTGGGTGGGGGTGGTTTTAAAGCTTCTGCTGATGAGAATTTAGGTGGCTGCAGGAGCCTGGCTCAGCCACCCTGTCCCAGGACAGGCTGCACTCACTCAGTGGTGCAGGGTGTGTGCACACGTGGGCTGCTGAGCCCAGACCGTGGCACATCCCCAGGGAGAGCAGCTGGGATGCAGGCACAGAGCTTGGAGCCTGTCACTGGCAGACACAGCTCCCAGTTTGGTCTTAATTATGTGCAGTTTACGTGTAATCCTCTCTTCTTTGGCCAGAGAGTTGGGAGGGTTTGGGTTTTGTTGGCTTTTCTATTTTTTTCTTTTTTTTTTTCCCTTTCTCTAGACTTTAAAACAAAAAAGGTTTAAAAATAGAAGTCAGTGACAGATAGGCCAAGTGACTTCTTTGTAACTTGCCCAGTTCTGGGAGGGAGAAATCTGACCTGGAGGGAATACAGCACATTGGGGTTTGCTCCTTACCCAGACCCTTCATGATTCTTCATTCCTAAGCTTCCCTTCAAGAGATGTGTTATTCTGACAGGTTTTTTTTGGCTTAAGGGTGTTTTGGGTTTGGTTTTTTTTTTTTTTCCTGAGATTTCCTGTTTATACCCTAATTACTCTTTTCTTTCTCTTTATTTTTCCCTAACTGGATGACACACATGGATGTCTAAAAATATTGCATGTAACAACCAGCTTTGCATAGGGAGGATGTTTCTGTCCAAGAGAAATAGCATAAATATCCTGCATGTGCAAATAAACATTCAGGCTCAGGATATTGTAGGGAATTGGTCGAAGTAGCCAAGAATTAGTTTTTTCCCCTCTGCTTTGCTGATTTTCTTTTTAAATTATGGATGTTATGGAAAACCTGCTTTGATGATTTTAGGTGGGGAGAATGTCCTATTTTTTTGTGACAAAAAAGGGAGGACAACATGTTGTTTCCTCCCAGCTAATGAAATCTTTATGATAATGCTAATTTTCTGTGTAGAGTTACAATCTCACCATATGCTTTAATTTCCACACATGGATATTCTGAGAACTGTTTGTTTGTTTCTCTTCATCATCTGCCCTTTTTACTGAAGATTTGGATGATTGTTGCTGGCAGCCTGTAAATTAGGAGAGCTACAGTATTTTGATATAAACTGTATTTCTGCAGTAGGAAGTGTTTATCCTTCCAATCCTCTCAATTTTTGAGATTTTGCTGCTTACTTGTGTACAGTGAATACAAGTGACTTTGGGATGCTGGATTTTTATTGTGTCCCAGTCTCTCAGTATAGTTTTGCCAAAAATAGGGCTGTGTAATGTCTCTCTCCTAATTTCCTATTGGGAATGAGATGAGACAGAGATGTTTCATCAATTTTATGCTGCTACTTCTTTTACTGGATAACAGCTTAAATATTAGCAGGCTTTTAAAAAGAACTGCTAAGATGACCAATTTGGGGACATGTTGCAAAAATTGTTCATTTGTACAGACAATGCCAAATCAATGAGAATAAGCTGAAAACAGATGTATGTGTATATAAATATCTCAAGACTGTTCACACCAGTGCTTGACTGAGGCAGACAGCTGTGCTCATCTCGTGATGGATTGGTCCAACACAGAGAAAATCAATTCTATTGTTCACATTAGCAGGGTGGCCTGAATTAAAGATGAAAGAAAACCTGTCAGAGAGGGCTGCAGGGCTTTGGGTCCTTGAGGAGCCTGGTGCCCTGGGAGCTGGGACACAGCACAAGTCCCTTCCCACAGCCTGAGGAAACAGACCTGCAAGCGGATGTGCTGTGGGGAATAATCAAATAAAAATCAAATAAATCACACCAGTGTCACTGGGGGAGTTAAAAAGGAGTCCTTTGCTGCTCTGGCTCCAGGAGCTCAGAGTCTCCAGTTGCTGAGCTGGAGGCACCTTTCCCTGGCCAAAATCCATTGATGAAAGTGATGGAAGTGTCTTTGTGAAGCTCTCCAGGCAAGAGGATGGCACCAGGTTATTGGTACATGTGACTGTGCTGTGCCATTGCTGTGCCACAGTCATGTCACACCTGGGGATTGGCACTCCAGAGCTTGTGAGGTGAGCTTGCAGCTGCAATAGCTTCCAGAGCTTTTGGTTCTACCTCCTGTACAGAAAAGGCTTGTGCAATGTGAGCGTGCCCTGTCCATCAGAGCTCTGCTCTGCCAGCTGGATGCGAGGAGAGAGTTGTCTCCTGGAGATGACCTCTCTGGTGGGCGACATTCCTGATGTAGGATGGGCTTGTGCTTCCCTGTGGTGGTAATTTGGAGTGGTTTTCTTCTGATTGTAACAACGGGGTGAGCCAAGTGAAGTGCTCTCTGCCCCGTCAGGAATGGGGTGGGGATGCTTGGAGTGAGCTCCTGCACAGCTGCAGGAGCCAGGGTGCTGGGGCTGAAGCTTTGGGTGTGCAGGAGGAGGAGAAGGGCTCAGACTGTCCAGGTTAACGCTGCTTTGCTCAGGGCTTGGCACCTACAGCTGCAAAGCTGATGGTCACACCAGCAGATGGGTGTTTCTAGAGCAGGCTGTGGTGGCACACGGTGAGTATCCCAATGTCTCATCTGGCTGGAGAAGGTGTCTTAGCAGGAATGTTGCCCTCAGGTGTTCAGGAATAGACTGTGGGGGGCAGAGGGGTGCAGGCAGCTCTCTTCAGAGCTACAGCCACAGGCATTTCATGGCTCTGGACGTGGCTGTCCTGTGGCTTTGTCCATGGGATGAAGTGTTCCTGGGGTGACATGAGCCCGTGGCCACAGAGCTCTGGGGATGCAGGTTTGTCACAGCAAAGGCATTTCATGGTGCTTTGTCACTGGGCACCTTGGCATCTTCTGCATCTTCCTGACTGAGCTTTCCAGTGCTCTGGGAAGTGGATGTGTGATTTCTGAGGAAAGATTCCTGCTGTCTCAGGTTTTAAATTTTGTCTGTATCTATATTTGTAAATGAGACTTCTAAGCCGTTTCCTTATGTTGTCTCATCAATAAAATCAGGGATAATTACATCTTGCCTGTCTTCAGGGCTGTCATGAGTTTTATTTACTTTTGAGGTGCTTTGCAGTTACCTCGGACAGCTGAATTGAAGCACGGATGATGCTTGGTATTTCTTTTATGTTTTAATCCTTCCAGGTACCTTTCTTCTCAGCACGAGGCTTTGTGGACGTGTTTGCTCTAACAGAAACCTTTTTTACTTAACAACAGACAACCGAAGCAATTAAAACAGCCAGAAGTGATTGATGTGATTTCACCGGGTGAAAGCTAAAGCAGCTCACAATTAAATAATGGCAACCCTCGTGCTATCTCGGAGCAACAGATGGGGAATGATTTAAAAACACTATTGGATCCGACACTTCCCAACAGGGGCAGATTGGTAACAGCGTGTCAGAGCCAGAAATGTGCTCTACCTTGGAGGGTGCACTGATGAAATGATTAATTGATGGCAACAGGTAACTTAGTTATGAGCCTGCCATGGCAGCCCTTCAGCCCTCGGGAGCAAATGGACCTGGGAGTGGATCCTAATGGATTTAAGGGCTTTGGGCAGCAGTGAAATCTCAAGAAATGTGCTGAAAGTTGGAGCTGGGGTAGTGCAGCTCTGCTTGCAGAAGCCGAGGGATGAGTCGCTGGAAGTGGTAGCTTGCCGGGAGTGCAGGGCATGGGGGATGAAGCTCTGCAGGGTGCAGCACCAGGGGATGCTGCAGCCGTGAGATCGCTGCTGGCCCCGGGCTTGGAGCAGCCTTGCGCTCTGAACGGCTGCGGCACCGTGTGTCACTCCTCACCTGGCACTTGTGTACAAATTGGTGTTCGCAGCGGTAAGACAGGGAAAGGAAGGGTTTTCTTTCCTCTAGACTCGCTCTGCGAACGGTCCTTGTACAGGTACTGCTGTTTCGGTGGGCGATGGGATGCTCAGCAGTGCCCCAAGTGCCGCTGCTGGGGCACAGATACTGCAGCCCGGTTTTCCGGACGCTTCAGCGACTTGTGCTCTCATCCCTGACTGGCTTCAGAGCTCCTCAGGAGGGCACTCCCTCTCGGCTTTTGGTCCAAATGAGCTCAATTAGTTGGGACAACGAAGCTTTGTCGGCGTGGCTGCTGGGGCAGCAGGGCTGGCCGGTGACAGAGCCGGCTGTGTGTCCGCAGCCCTCCTGTGCAAACGGGGCAGAGCTGCGAGGTCTCTGCGGCTGTGCTGTACTCACGGATAAATTGTGTTTATTTCTAGGTCTCTGTAAGGCTTGGGTGTGCAGCGTGCACGGGGCAGGAGGTGATGAGAGGGGCTGATGGCACAGCAGCTCATGGATGTCCTTGTCCCTGTCCCTGCGGAGCCAGAGGGATGTGAAAGGGGAAACCATTGCGTGTTAGTGTTTAATCCCTCCGGGAGCCCCTGTCTAAGCAAACCACCCCCGGCCTCTGCTCACAGCTCACAATTTATAGTCAGCTGGGAGCTTGTGCTGTCAGGAAAATGAGTTACTTTGAGGCTGGGAGAACAAATATGAAAGCCAGGTTTCCTTCACCAGCTCTCACCCGGGGAGTGTTGCAAAGCTGGTCTTCACTGGAGCTGCTGAAAGGTCCAGAATTAGAACAGATATTAAATAATGTAAAAGCTTTCATTGAAATGTATTAGATTTCAAAGGGCAGATACTAAAAGGGCATAATGGGCTGCTATTTCTGAATTGCTCACCTCCTAAAGAGACAAGAGACTTAGTTTGCAGAAGATAAATGTGACATGAAAGAGGTGGTTCAGATATAGCATCAGAGGTTCAAAGCTCATCCCATTCTTAGTGGTGCAGTTCTAGCACCTTCTTGATGTGTGCAGCTCCTGTGTAGGAATCCCGTGGAGGTGATGACTTTCAGTAGCTGCCAGGTGAAAATGTTACTGTGCTGGTAGAGCCTCCATCTCCTCTAGACAGGTCAGTGCACCAGATCTGGGCTGACCCATCTGCAGGGAGGGTTGGATGGATCTGGGTTTCCTGGCTCCCTGGTCATCTCCTCCTCCCGCAGCAAAAGCTCGAGGCTGTGGCACTGGCCACTGGTTCATCCTCACATTTAATTCTCCCAGCATTTATGGGTTTTTTATCTGATCCTGAGTGGTGCTAAGTACCCTTAATTCCAGCTTGAAGTTGACAGGAACTACGAGTGCTGAGGCAGCTCCCCAGATGGAGTCCTTGGCGAAGGACTCTCAGCTCGGGTACAGAGTCAATTCCCTTGGCCATCAAAATCACACGCTTGCTTCACACTGCCCTTGTCCCCAAGCCTCAGGTGCTGTGGTGGAAGCCAGGAAAGGCAGGAATGCTGCCCTCCCTGCTCGCTGACAGGGCTGTGCTGCTGTCTTTGCAGATGACCGAGGGCCGGCACTGCCAGGTGCATCTCCTCGATGACAGGAACTTGGAGCTGCTGGTTCAGGTACAGACCTCGCTCTTCTGGGGACTGGCAGCCAGTGCCAGATCTCTCTGCTTGTTTTTTTTGGGGGCTGAAGTGAGGGTTGAAGAAAAGTTGTACTAGAAAAACTCAGAGGAGTGGAATAAGCGTGCTGAGGCAATGTGTGCTTCTCCTGACACCTGGGTTTGCTGAAGGATTTCCCCGTGCATCGTGGGCACAATATCTGCCCTCAGTTCTGCATTCAGTTTTTGCTTTCACCAAAATTCATAAAGGATATTAAACACACCCCTTGTGGTGGTGTTTTTTGTCATTTAGATGGGAAGGAAATGCTGTGGGTTTGAGGATGTTTTTTTCTATAATAGAACTCAAAGTACAAGATCCTTCACTACACAGTATTTTTTTAATTGAAATATCCTTCCTGCTGTAAGTGCAGGAAAGCCTGGGATGCTGCCTTCTCTCCCAGAAAGAGGAAAGCAGCACTCAGTCTGTGCCCCTCAGCCTAATGTCATGGATTAAGCACAGAATTGCCTCTCCATGCTCCACACATCCCACACAGCTCCACTGAGACACCCTGAGTCTGATATGTTACTTCTGTATTCAGTTGTACAATAGGGTTTTAGCATGGCCATGTGCACTTAAATGTCAGTATTTGCACAGAAAACTTTTATTATTTATTAAAAGCCTGGAATAAAATGAATAAAACTATTTTTATTCTTTCAATAGCCCAAACTTTTGTCTCGGGAGTTACTGGATCTGGTGGCCTCACACTTCAACCTGAAAGAAAAGGAATATTTTGGGATAACATTTATCGATGACACGTGAGTGTGTTCATTTACTTTAAACAGCTGTGTCACTATTGCAATGTAAAACCTTATCTGTGATACCGTGGCAGCTTGGCACGGTGGAAAAATGACTTTTTCTTTCAAAGGAGAAAGAGTTTCCTACCTTGTGCTTGTGCTGCTTGCTGGGGAAAGGGAAGGCACAAAATAGAAAATATTTGGAAAATATCCTCTGGGCACAAACCAGAGAATCCTTGTAAAATATTTTCCTGATGATTTCACATTTCGTATTTGTCTCACACAGTGAAAAAACTCATTCAGTGATGATTTCCCATGTGGACACCCTCAGCTTTCCTCCTCTGCACTTCTAGTAATGACAGAAAGGTTTTGCGTTTATTTCCAAAATTAATTGCTCCCACTGCTTTGCACCTGTATCTCAAATGTATTACTGAGTCTTTAGCCCCAAATTTCCTGAGCAGAGGGAGCTGTGAGGTCAGTCCTGCCCAGGATCCACTTCCCTCTCTCTGAGCCTGGGCATGATGCTCTGTCCAGGCTCTGGAGCGCTGTGGGATCTGTTCCATGGCATTAACCCAGAGTCAGCTGGGTTAATTAATTGCCAGCTCACCTGGTGCTTAGGCTCATCTCTCAGCAGGGCACTGAAACGCTTCCCCACATCTGCTGCCTGCAGGGGCCAGCGTCTCCAGAGGAGTTACCTTCAGCTGCCCCAAAAAAGCTGGAGCAGAGGTGCTTAGGGCAGTGGGGACGTGGGGCTGTGCACTAATACAGCCCCAAATCAACCTCTTGTGCAGTGGGAATAACACTGCTTCCTGCTGCTCTCCATTGCCACTGTTTATGCAGCCCTGGATTGAAGCCTCCACCTACAAATCCCATCAGAGCCGTGTTTGGGGCCACCCTGCTGAGGCACATGCCACCTGCAGGTGCAGGACTGGCCCTGGGGACACCCTGGAGTTCATGGAGCTGATGGGAGCTGCTCCCTCTGGGACATCAGCACTGTGTTATTTTTACCAGCCACTCACATCTTGGGCTATCCCTGGATTATTTTTGCCATGTCCTTGTCCTTTCACTTGCGGGAAAATACTTTCCCCCAGCTCTTCTGTAAATCCCTTGAGGATACTGTTTGTACTTGGCTTATTTTCCCCCAGAAGAGCTGCCATGAAATTCTTCTGGATGTTTTTGGTTGCTGGCACTGAGTCACGGTGAGGTTTAAAGCACTGCCAGGGGATTATTTGAAAGCTGTTGGCTTCCCCAGAAACTCCAGTGGGATTCCAGCCTGCCTTGGTGTGTGCACAGGGCTGGGTGCTTGCAGGGAGTGTGTGGCCTCTGGAGGGCACCCATGGCTCAGCCTTGCAGGGTTAAGGGTTAGGTAAAAAAAGGAAATCATTTGATGAGATGTTGGCCTGCCTTGGAGCTGAGTCTTGAACTTTTTAAAGCAGCACTTGGGGTAAACGGGGGCACTGAAAAGAACCAGTTTCTGTATTTTCCATCCCAGTTTGTAACCTTCTCCCCAACCTGTTCCCATAGAGGTCAGAGTGTCTGGCTGCAGCTGGATCACCGTGTCCTGGACCATGATTTGCCCAAGAAACCAGGGCCAGCAACTTTGTACTTTGCTGTTAGGTGAGTAATTGTTTCCACCAAGCAAACATTACCACTTGGGTTTATTTGTCACCAGGGGGTTTTGTTTAAAGGAACTGATTGCAGATTTGATAAAGGAAATAAATGTCAAAGCAATGTGTTATTTTTAGAAGGAGATTAGGCCCTGGCTAAGTGCTGCTCTCTTTTGTATTTAACTTTTGAATTTAATGAAGTAAGTTGGAACCTGCTACTTTTTAAACTCTTACTAGGACGTTATTCCTAGGGTGAATTTTTTGGTTTGTTTTTTTTTTTCTTTTTTTGGTTGGTTTTTTTTGTTGTTTGTTTGTTTAAAACCTCGTATTTCAAATATCTTCTTTGCCTGACTTGTCTTTGAGTGTGCTAAATTGCAATACAGTTGATTCAAACAATGTTACATACTTTTTCCTTCTGTTTACTTAAGGTTTGTCTGTACTTTAAAGGGATGGCTGATGGCTGTTTTGCTCACAGCTTAACCAGTCCCCAGAAAAGAATAAAATCCCTGGCAAAATGATGATTTTGGCCAATGTAATTGCATTACTTTAGGGCTTTTGCTGGCAGAGCTCTGCTGGTTAAGGGCCTGAAAAAAAAACCCCGTGTCCTACGAAACAGAGCTGTGCTGGCAGAAAAGCTCCAGCATCATGTTCTTAATATCCTTGGAGTTTTTGTTTTCCTTGCAGTCTGTGAGGGAACGTGAGAGCAGACTGACCTCATTTGCTTTTCAGATCTGGGTAAATTTATGCCTGGTGTGCTTAATTATCTGAAGCACTTCCAAGGCAGAGCCTCTTGTGTAGCTGGGTGGGTTGGCACCGGTGCCTCCCCGTGTCCCCTGCTGGTCACCGAGGGACTGGGACAAACAAGTGGCACTTTGTTCTGGCTGAATACGTGCTGCTGTGTGGGGGTGTCCAGGGCTCCTCTTCCACACTCAGCAGAAAGAAAAAGCTCCATTTATAAGGGGCTGATGGGCTCTTCACTCTATTTGCAATGTTTGCTCAGGATCTGGGAGGCCAGAACCTATGGCTGCCCAAGGCAGCTGTGAAGGCAATCCTATAACCTGAGCATTCTTTTGTTGGAATTTATGCTGTTTGCTCACGGTGTTCATTTTGGCCCTCTCTGTTGCAGGATGATCCTCAACAGGACAGGGTGTGCAGAGACTTGGGCAAGAGTTAATGTGTGAGGAGTGGGCTTGGAAAGATCAACTTTTAGAAGGGAATTTTAAGCCTGGCTACTCTGGGGTCATGAGATCCGAAAGAGGTGACTGAGGGGGTGGGCAGTGAGATGCAGAGCAGGAGGAGGAAGATACAGAAATAATTAGCACTACAGAAACTGCCTGATCCATATAAAATAGATATTCCAGCAGAAAAGCCACTTGAAAACCTGCAGTTCCCAGTTGCATTACTGGAAATGGAGGAATCTCCAGAGTGCTGGGTTTTCTTCATCTCTTTGCATCCCTGAGCTTTTGCTGTTGAATAAGGAAACATGTGATAATCCTTTGAGATTTTAATTACTGCCAGCTGGCATAAACTCAATCCAGTCACAGAGGTTTTTGGATGGTACACTCAGCTGAAGGGCTCTGTGATGCAGATTGAGGACTTTCAGAAATGCCATTTTAGTTTCAAGAATGCTGACAGCACTGGAAGTAGAAGCAGAATGTTCACTTTATGGTGTTCCCAAATGTGCCTGCCATGCCCTGAACATCCTTATCTCTGTGGTCCAGTGTTCCCCATCTCTGCTGGGGTGATAAGAAGGTACAGCTTGTACCACAGAGGAAATGGAGCTCAGAGACACAGCTGGGACTGGGGCAGTGTCCCCTGTGCCCTAAATCCATAGATCCTGCAGCTTCCTGCTTTGTACCAGCAGTGACTGGGAGCTGCCTCTCTTCAGAACCACAACTGTCCTGCTTCTGATGGTCAGTCAGCCACACCTGACCTTGGCCAAAAGAAACTGGAAGTGCAAATGAGGTCATTAGCTGAGGAAAATTACAGTGCAATGAAGGCTTTAGCAGGCTGAGGAAGGTCCAGTCTGAAGGGCTGGTCTGGCAGCAGGCTGGGAAAGGATGAAGAGTGTGGGTCCTGCCCTCTGTTCTGCATTTCTGAAGAGAAGCACTCAAGGGTATTTAAAGTAAAGTTTAGCCAAGCTGTTGGAATAAAAATATATCAGGTGAGATCAAGAGAGGGTGGAAGTACCTGTGGCTCGTAGAGTTCATGGGGAAACGTGAGTCATGGAAATGTATAACAGCTTTTCAAATGTCTGGGGCAGGCTGCTGGGCTGCCCCTTGGACAGGCTGCATGCCTGTGAAATGGGTAAATTATCTGCAGAGGCATTCTGGAGAGTGCTTTAAAATTAATTTGATGGAACACGCTGTAGGAATGTGAAATATTAAAGCAATTACTGTTTAATGTATCACTTTTCTGAAGTCACAGCATAAACACTGCAAACATTCCTAACACGTGTGGCAGGTCCCAGCTTCACTGCTCCCTAGCACGTGCTCTGTGCTGCTGCTGGGGACTTGTTCAAATGTCCTACAAATCATCCATGCCAAGATGATCCTCAGTGCAAAAGCCAGGGGATGGAGCTTGAGGCTGTCAGGAGCCTCAGGAGCAGCATGGGAGAGCTTGGTCTGGTTCTGATTGCCCTGTGTGGGTCATGCAGCCCTCCTGCTGTCAAGGACAGGACATTGGGAAGCCCTGGGGTGATCTGCATTGCTGAGGCAGTGGTGGTCCAGGTCTCTTCTTGCCTGTAAAAAAGCTGTGTCTGCTGCCTAGAATTTGGTGGGAGCATCTGGACCTGGAGCAAAGTTAATGGCTCTTATTCACATTTCTGCTCTCCTGGAAGGAAAGTGGTCCTGCAGGGCTGCCAGCAAGCCCTGTCCTCCAGCAGAGTGTTGGACTAGCTTCCCCACCTGCAGCATGTTTGGAGCTGCTTTTTCCACTGCTGTGACTTTACCTGCAGAGGAGGGATGGGCTTTGCTCCTGTAGTGTTCAACAGGGTTTTCATCTCATTTGAAAAGTCATCAGATATCCAGGATCTATTGAACCAGGAGTCTCTGTTCCCTGTGTGCTGTCAGGCTGTGATTTCTGCTTGTTCCCTCCTAAAAGGCAGGAAATTAAGTGCAGTAGCTCATAGTTCCTCTGTGCTATTTTATTGCTAGAGAACAAAACACTGAGGAAATAAAATTACTTGGGAGGAAGATGAAACCATTCAAGAGAGTAACTCATGTTTTTCGTTCTTTTTTTAATTTTCAGGTTCTACATTGAAAGCATTTCCTTTCTCAAGGACAAAACCACAGTGGAGCTGTTTTTTCTGAATGCCAAGTCCTGTGTACACCAGGTAAGACTTGGAGCTTCTTGTGCATCTCTGTTCTATTGCTCTTCTGCCACATGCTCAGTCCTGAGAACTCGGTAGGAGCTGTGCCTGATTTCTAGAACTAATTGAAGTATTAAGATCTCAGCGTGCTGACATTAAATGCTGATGCTTCATGCACATGGATAAGGGTGATGATGGTTTCCCAGTCCTGCTTTCACAGCCCTGCTGTGTGCTCAGTGCTCTGCAATTTTTAAATACTCAAAAAGCTTTTAAGTTACTTGAAATTTGGGTTGTAACTCCTCAGGTAGGTTCTGCTCAGTGGCACATCCTCCTACACTCTGTGTAGCAAACACTCAAGGCAAGTGTCTCTTTAATGACTTTGAATCAAACTTGTCTTAAGGCATCTGGAGAAGGTCCTGTATTGTGGATTTGGTCCCAAATTCCTTCATTTCCTACCTTAATTCAGTGAGATAGTAAAGTAAGAGTAAATAGTAATAGCAAAGCCTATAAAGTAGCAATCACAACCAGTTGTTGGAATATTTTCTGTATTTACTTACTGGCTGAAAAGCTTCCACTGTTTTCTTAAAATATTCAGATTGGTAAAATACATGTTTTTAAAAGACATGTCAGGATGTGGTAATCAAAATCTTAAAGAATAAGGTTGATTTGCTGCAGGTACATCTCAGTCTGGAATAAGAGTGATGTGACAGCCAAATTTGCCATGCCCCTACACGTAGCTGCAGTTAGTGAACTTTACTCTGATGCTTCTGGGATTTTCCAGTTAATGTCAAACTGTGGTGCCTTTTGTTTTCACTCGTGGTTCAATCAGTCTGAGAGGGTCACTTAGTTCTTAAAACTTTTCCTTGGGAAACAATCCTGCATCACTAACTGGTGGTGGAGCTCAGCGTAGCCAGCCAAAGCTTTTACCTTTAATATGCTTCAGATTTTGGAGGATTCTTACTCAATATCCAGTATTCATTGTTTTATGGAAGAATATAGAAACCTGAAAGTGGTTAATGGCAGAGCTGTGGCTGTGCTTTGTACAGGAATTGCTTTCTGGAAGAGCAAAGGAAATTTGTGCATTTTTACAACATGCTGAAGTTTGAAAGATGCTCAAAGAACTTGGAGTCTCACTGGTTATGGTTATTAAAAAGCAAATCTCCATTTGACATATCTGCCACTTAAAATGAAGGGTCTTGGCAGCTTGTAGCCATACTTAAATTGCTCCTTAACTGGAGCAGTTTAACAAGACAGCACAAATAATTTTGGAATTGGAAAATGGGTCTGGTTTTGGATGGAATGTGGAAAATGCCACTGCTATTGAAACAAACCTTAGTCAATATTAACACATTTGGGTGCCACTATGTGTTTATGTGTATGTATAAAGCATATCGGAAAGCAAAGGAGAAGAAAAGCATAAAAAAAGAAGTTTGAAGTCAGGCTGGCTCTTTTTTTCCCCTATGGCTTGCAAAGGGTGTGCTCTAATTGTAGGAACCCAAAGTGTGGCATCCCTGTTCCTGCAAGCAAAACTGCCAGAGGCAGGGGGTTTCTGTTGTGTCCAGTTTCTGTGGGCAGCAGAGGGATGAGGATGAGGAGCATCACTTCCTCCTGGGAGAAGGATGTCTGGGCAGCACCAGGTGATTCAGCAGGCAGGGAAAGCTGGGGAGGCCTGGCTCTGCCTGCAGCCCTCTCTGTGCTGGCAGTTTCACAACCCAGCTCAAGCCTGTGGCTCCTTCAGCAGGAGCCAGTTCAACTACTCTCAAGTAGCTTTTAACCTTCCAATTAACTCCTGTAAAAATATTCTGTTCTACGTGACAAACTCCGGGTCAGTCTCCAGGTTTCAGGTAGTTGTGAAGGGCACGTGGGGCCAGCCTTCATCTATCAGCCCCTGGGATGTGGACAGGAGGATGCATAAAACCCCTCAGATGTGCTCCTTGTCCCCTCCTGTGGTGCTGCTGGCTCCTTTGTGGGGCAGGGAGGGAGCCAGGGGATGAGCAGTGTCTGAATAGGAGCATCCCCAGCTCCATGAGGCTGATGACAGCCAGGAATGCTCCCTGGCATTTCTCAGTCGTTAATCCAGCTCAGGAAGTTAGACCTGCCTCAGCTTGGCTTTTTGTTTTTGCTTTTTCCTCCCTTCCTTTCCTTTCCTTGCTGTATTCTTGGAGTGAGGAAACCCCAGTGTGTCAAAAAGCAGGAGCCCACACCCAGCCCGTGTGCTCAGGAGAGCTCCCCAGTGCACAGGCAGTGCCAGAGGATGCCCTGCCAGGGCAATATCCTAACCTGGATCTCTGCACAAAGCCTCTGCTCTGTGTGGGCCAGGAATGTGGTTTGGGACAGCTGCTGCAATACCTGGGGTGTGCTAAGGCCTGTGTGGATAAGATTGCTTCAAAGTCAGTCGTGTTTTTTTGCTTTCACAAAGGTGTTTCCAAAGTTTTCACTGTAGCTTTTCCCCATAGGGGGAACCCAAATCCAGGGTGGTGCAAATGCCTGATGCTTGAGTGCTCTTGTGACATTCCTGAGCACTGGCATGTGTTGACAGCACAGCAGTGTGTGGGTACCTGTGCTCCCTTGGCTTCTGTCTTTAGAGGACAGTGATGTTTTTCTGAGCAGAGGGAGGAGAGGGTGGTGCTGCCCTGCATGTGCCATGGGCATGCCAGTGCTCCTGCTGGCAACTGGGACACACCAGGAGAGCCAGACAAAGGCTTGGGTGAGCACAATGGCAAAGCTCTGTGCCAGCCCTTCCTGTGGAGGGGATTTATCCTTGGCTTACAAGGTGCAGAGGCTGCATCAGAAATGTATTTACACTATTCTTTGAGATGCTTGTGTGTGAAATCCTGTGTAAGTGGCTGTATCTGATCAAAGAGAATGGAATCTCCCTGAGGAAGTGCAGCACCTCTGAGGTCAGGCTGGAGCTGCTGGGCAATGTGTGCTGGCTATCTTGTAGCAGTTGAAGAAAAATTTAGGGTAAATACTATAGCATGTTACTATATTCTTAGTTACATACTATATTACAAAATATGATTATGAATAATAAATAATGAAATCAAAACCTGCATGACAGCTCTGAAAAGGGTGAAGGCTTGCTTGGTGTTCTGCAGTGCACAGCCATGATTCTCTTCCTCACCTTTCAACCTCACATTGCTTCTTGCAAATCTCTCTGCTCCTTTCTGCAAATCAGGTACTGCTTTACCCTGCCAGGACTTGGAGGAATCTAGGGCTTGTGCATTTTGCAATCTCTGTAGACATTTTGGCAAGGAAGGGACAAGATAGACAATAAAATCTCAGCTGCCAAAAATTTATTTCTTTCTGCTCCCCACCCACTCCCCCACCTCTGTGCTGTTCTGTACAGTCAAAGCTCCTTTGTGCCTCTGGGACCTTTGCTGGCACATGCCAGGTTCGTGCATCCTCTGGGACCTGTGCTGTTCTCTGTGCAGTCTCCTCTGCCTGTGAGCAGCTGGGGAGCCGAGGAGACGCCTTTGCCTGAGGCACAAGAGGTCTGAGACCTCATTTTTACTTTTGTGAAGCCTCCTTTGCATGTGAACAGAACACAGTGCTGTTGCACTTGCAGAGTGCCCCGGTGCCCCCTCACTGCACAAACCTTGGCATCCAGCTGAGACAGCAAATGCTGCCAGAGCTCTCACCCTGCCCTCCTCTCATGTCAAGCTGCCCATTTTCTCCCTGGTCTGGTGCTGCAGTCCCCAGGCCCTCTCAGTCCTGTGTGGTCCCAGCAGCTGCCTGGCTCCTGCTCTCCAGCATCCACGCTCTTGGAGCTTGGAGAAATCACATCCATTGCCAGGAACAGCTTGGACCACCGAGCAGGAGGTGGGAGCTGGTGATAATTATATATCCAGGTCTGTGGAAGTGCATTCCAATGACTTGGTTAAAAACTCATTTATCCACATGTATTTTTGGAGAATGCAAAGGCTGGAGTTGCTTTGTGTACATCTGGGCTCTCCTTTCTTACGTGCCTCTCTTTTCCAAGGCTTTGAGTATCGCTGCCTGAAAACCTTCCATGGTGACAACTTCAGTTTAAAAGCCTTCTCTCCCATCATTGACTTCAAGAAGCTGGGTTAAGATTTATAGCTGTCTCAAACCTACTGTACAGCTGGAATTTAGGAGAGTGGAAGCCTGGTGAAATGGGTATCTCAGAGTGGATGTGTTTGCACAGGGAGCTCTCTAAGGTGTTCAGTGTGTTATTGCACAGCCCGTGACCATAGCTGGGATACTTTTAGGGAGGTGGGTCAGAACTGGTCACGCACATGCTGATGATAAATTTGGAAAGATAAATTAGTCTTTTCTTCTTTTGAAACAGCCACATTTGGAAAAACAACACCCTACTTGGCTAGCAAAGCACTGTCAAGTTTATTATGCACTAGGGCTAACCTCCATATAGCTCTGCAGCCATACGGTTGAGTCTTTGCCAGCCTTAAAATATGTTCTGTAAACGAAGATCTTGGTCAAGTTGGCTGTGTTCCCCATTTCCTCTGTATCTCTGGGTGTTGGAGGGTTTATTTAAATTCCCATTTGTTTCAAGGACTTGTAAGAATTGCTTTAAAAAAAGGAAAAAAGGGAAAAGTTAAAGGAAATGTAAGTTTTCAGAGGAGTCTGTGATGGCTCCGTGAACAGCAATGCTTGGGAGCACTTGGCAGCCTGAAGACCAGTGCTTACCAAGAAGAGCTGTTGAAACATCCCTGGTGTGAGCATAAAGTCTGGCTGGTTCCCAGCTCAAGGGGAGCAAAGTGGTCATATATCAGAGAGCTCTCGAAAGTTTTATAATGGATATTTCCTAATTCTCCCCAACCTCCAGGGAGAGGGGAACGTTGCCATGTAGCCTTGTAACATGGTGTAGTCTGATCCCAGCCAAGGCTATTAAATACCCTCTGTCCATTGCCTGGGCTGGCTGTTCTGCTCCCAAAGACAGCACATGTAAAGCCCAGGTTGAGGCTCAGAAGGACCAGTTGGCCTTTTGCTCCTGCAGGGCTGTTCTCTCCTGTGGATTCTGCCGTGGCAGCCACCTCCATGGCCCAGCCTTCACAGCAGCATGTCAGCAGATGAGGAAGATGGAGTCTGTGAACAAAAGGTGATAGGAGAGGAAGGCAGGACCCCATGCTGATGCAGTTTGCAGATCTCCATGGGCCCCCCACTCCTTACCCCAGAGACCTCACATGGGGCTGTGCTGGTGGCTTTGGGGAGAGGCTTGGCCATGGTGTGGGGACAGTCCAGGGCCTCCTGAGAGTGCTGAGGTCAATCCAGGTAAAGAGTGATGGTGCCCCAGAGACCTGTGAGGCTGCTGGGGAGATGCAGGTTGTGTCCCAGCTGGGCTGGCCCATTGCATATGAAGATTCAGTAGATTTGTAGCCAGAGTTCTGTACCTCACATCTCTCCATGTGAGAGTCACCACCTCCTGGGACTAACGACTGGGTTAATTGCCATGAAGAGTCCTGCACCTTTGATGTCCTGGCCACAGAGCAAAGATGCTGTGACAGCTCAGCCAGTTGTGTTGCTGTGTGTGCTGGATATCTCACTGTGATGGTGGGGTAGGAAGGCAAAAGGCTGTGATTATATGTTAAGGCTAATGGCAGTTGCTATGGCTTGCAAACCAGGGAAGTCTTTATGCCTTTCCTCATTCTCTGCTTTTACTCTTGTATTAATGAGAAAAAAGCAGCAGTAAATGTGTTCCTGTTGCACTGTGCAGGCGAGTCTTGGAGTAGCTGCTCCTGTCCCTGGAGTTGCATCTAAGTGTTGGCTGAGGCACAAAAGGCAGAGGGAAATGGATGAGAGTGGCTGGCAGAGACAGCAAAACAAAGAGTGTAACAGGGAAGCCTGAAGCTGGCCCTTACCACGAGGCACTAGCAGCTTTTATTTTTGAGCTGGGTTGGCCTAAGCCCCTGAGGTGGGAAGCAGCAGGTCTAGCCAGGGAAGTGCTGTGTTGGCCTCTGCACATGCACTGAGCTGTGTTTGGTCTCAGGCTGTGCTCCTTTGTGCTTGGTATGAGGGGCTGTGGGGTCCCAGGCATGAAATGGAAGACATCACGGACCATCTAAATGCTGTGAAGCAGCTCTGAGGCTTCTGAGCCACCCAGGCTGCAGAGCCCCATGGGGGAAATGCAGCACAAGTGGAAATCTGAAGTGCTCCTCCGAGGAAGGTCAGGAGGAGCAAACTTCCATTTGCTCCTATAGCAGCTCATATTCTGCTGCTTTTGTGCTTTGCTTTACCTCCCTGAGGTGCTGGAGGCAGACACTTGCTTTGCTGTCCTTTTTCTCAGCTCGGAGTTTCTGTCCTTGGGCACTGAGTCCGAGTTGAGCTGCTCAGCAAAGCTTGGCACATCTGATGCAGAAGGGAGTGGGATGGTGCCTCCAGTGCATTGCAGGGCAGTGTGAACAGCAGGTGACAGCACCAGGCTCAGACGTAGGTGTGAGTGCTGGTAATTGGGGCAGGCAGTTGAAAGCTGGAGGTTATCCATGTGCTGCCAGTGTTTGTCTCTGTGCAGTAATTAATTACCCAGCACAGCCACCCCGACAGGGCGAGTGACAGGATCTGCCTGACCTAGTTCCTCCTGCACAGCTTGTGTGGTGTAACAGGTTGTGGCCAACACCCACTGCCCTCCCCAGCCTGTCAAAAAAAGCCTTAAACACTGAAAAGCTGCTGAGCTTTCTGCACTGCTGGGTCGTGCCAGCCCATGTCTCTGGCTGCTGGGACACACAGCAGGGATGCAGCATCCCTGGTGGGAAGTCACCTCGGTGCTGGATAAGGGCACAGGGGCGCTGGCACTGCTTTGTTCACTTGTGCTGGGTCCACACCCAGCTAATTGCCTGCCTCGGTTTGAACGTCTTGTAGAAGTTTGGGTCCTTTCTTTCCCTCTGCCTAATTGCACCCTTCTTTCAGCTGTTTTTAAATCACCTTTCGGTAATCACTGGTCATTATAGGCAGTCTTGTGGCTGTCTCGAGGCTATTCAATCATAGTGTCTGCGTTTTTGGGGGTGTCTTTGGCTAGTACAAATTTTTCAGGAATTCATTTGAGGGAACAAGTGTGTTGGTATCTCAGATCTTCAGGTGAAATGATTTTATTGTCAGCCTTTAACCTCTGGAGGTTACATGTGGTCTGAACAAACCATGTCAGCTTTCACTTCTTGCTCTGGCTCTGAAGAGTTAAACATGACAGTTCCTGTGTGTGCTTATTTTTTTACATCTGCTTTAATCTGAGTTTACAGCCTAAAGATTTGCTTAACACAGTTAATGCGCATCTGACTATCATCACTCTTGATCTGAGTTTTCATCAGGATTTCAGGCTTGTATCTCTATGGCAGTAAATTCTAGTGTTGTTGCTGTGTCTAATGAGGGTGCACTGCTCTATTCATGACCGATTTGTTGATTTTTATCACATTCTAAGTCTATGTCTGTGCAGCAAGATTTGAGCTCCTATCTGAACTGGGGGCTAAATTCTGCCCATGGGCACTGAAGGTTGAGTTGGCCTTAACCAGATGCTGAGATAGTGACCTACTCCTGCTCTACAGTAATTGCCAACCAGTTTGGACACCTGCTGCAGCCGTTTATTACTCTGATGTTTATCAGGATGACAAAAGCCACCACCTGAATCTGCTGGACCAAGGCAGTGTTTAGATAAGCCCGTGGTCTTTTGGCTTAATCTATGTCACTGGTTAAAATGATTGGCCCTGTGCAAACTCTAATGCAAAAATATCAGTTTCATCCCCTCCCTGGAGCTGCAGTCACCAGTCTGTTTAAACTCATTTACATCTCAAATGCAGAAGACTCAGATTCCATTATCTGAATGACATACATCTACTTAACCTCATGCTGGTGACCTGTGTTCCACTTGGGATGAATGTAGGAAAACCTTCCACCTTCATCTTCAACACGTGGCTGTGGGAGCACTGGCTGCCCTGGATCTCAGAGCCCCCCGCTTGCTCACTGAAGTCTCTGCTTGAATTACCCTGGCAATGGCAGGCAATGCAAATTAATCTTCTTACAGTCATTTTCCTCATCTATTTTTGAAATCTGACCTTGCTGATAAAGCAATACTAAGACAGAAACCCCCATCTGCCAACCTCCAAGCTGAAGGATGATTATAAAAGCAAAATATTGCCTGAGTGGGAAGAGTCATGGTCCTGCACTTCAGAACAACACATAGCACTGTCTGGATTTGTGTCAAGCCAAGGACTGTCCAAACTCCATGACAGCCCAGGGCAGAGCTGGATTACATTACAGCAATGGCCAATTGGCGAGCCAGATGGCAAATAATGTTAAATTATGATGAAAAGTACTTCCAGGCTCAGGAGGAATTGTCCAAGACACTGTCACTTGGAGAGCATTAGTCTGTCAAATACAGGCTCAGCTGGGCTTTGGCATCCTTTGCTTGAAATCCTTGCTCTGCTACTTAGCTACTGCAGGACTTCAGGGAAATCCCTTTGCTTCCTTGCACTTTTTTTTTTTTTCTGTGATTTTTAGTCCCTTTAAAGGGACTTGTTCTTCAAGATGGGTTTGTGGTTTTTGGGGAATTTTTTTGGGTTTTTTTGTTTGTTTTGTTTTGTTTTTGTTGTCTTTTTTTGTTGTTTTGTTTTTTGTTGTTTTGGTTTTGGTTTTTTTTTTGCTTCTGAGCCTTGCTTAGAGTGGCCCCAGTCTCCTGCCAGTGTCACTGTGTGGTGACATGGGACAATAACTAGGGCTGGTCCACCCTGTTCTGAGATTTTTAGTAGTTGGAAAGACATGATGGCAGCCCCTCTCCTGGGGTGATCTGTTTGTTCCCTTTGCTTGGTCAAGACACCAGCAACATCTTCACGAGGTCAAGTTAGGGAGGAGCCTCTTACCTCTTCTCTCCTTTACAGCTTCTAAGCAAATGCATTTGAAACGGAGGGCATTGGCACAGCAAATCCCTCACTCTGAAAGTTTCAAAGACTGAAACTTCCTCACCTGGAGAAGCCAGTCCCCCTTCATGCTCTCTTTGGTCTCCTAAAACCCTAAATGAAGTGTTTTGGGATCACTGTTAACACTTGTGGTTCTGCCATAACAGCCAGTAAAGTGACCAGAGTTTCTTAAGGCCAGTGTCTAGGAAAAAGCAAATAAACACAGCATAGCAGCCTCGTAATTACTATTGCTAATTAGTTCATGGCTGTGAGGTGCTTTGAAGATGAAAAGTGAGGAGGTGCTTGGTTATTAAGTCCCAAACACCCCTGTAAGGCCAGGCAGCTCTTGCTGTGGCTCAGAGTCTCTGCTGCAGCAGCTCATTGAGTGCTGCTGAGCTTATCTGGGAGCCAGCAATAAATCAAGAGGGCTTTGGAGAGTTAAATCTCCTTGAGTGTCTTGTAGGTTTAAAAAGTGATGAGCCCCACGTAGCTGATTCTGCCTTGGGGCAGGGCAATGGTCTGGATGAGCTTTTAAGGCCCCTTCTGTCCTTGTTTTCCCTGATTTTTTGATCTAGCTTTGCTGAGCCAGATCTCACCCTTCCTGCTGAGCTGAGGTTCCCTGTGATGGCATTTTCTCATACCTGAGCTCTTTGTCTGCTGGTGAAGGACACCATGGTGCTGGGGTGACCTGATCTCCTGTAATCCTCTCACCACCACAGCTGGCATCAGAGATTGCTTGGGCAGATGCAATTTAAGCTTTCAAAAAGCCAGCTCAGATGTGCATGACAAAGACTAACCTGATACAGACCTGGAAGTAACAAAGTGCCTTAAAATTGCACCTACATGAAGAGTTTCTGGGCTGCAATCTTGCCTCTTTTCTTAAGCACCAAGATGAAAGAGATCTGAAGGAAGGATGTACTTCAAACTATTTTTTTTCTCTTAACTTGTGATGCGCCCCTCCTCTTCTTCTAATAAAATACGTCTGGGAATGCTTTGGGGGCTACTCCTGCATAGCTGGTGCCACACCTGTTGGGAAGGGAAAATTCCTCTTGGTCTGCCTGTCAGAGAAGCCTGGAGGAGTGCTGCTGCTGGAATGTTTTATTGACAAAGCTGGCAAAAAAACTTCCTTTCCATGAAAATTGAATTATTTGTTTGTTCAACTTTTGAATTTAGTCTCTGTGGGCCAGACCTGCAGCTGTGGTAAATTAGCTCAGCTCCAGATGTGCCCTAATATATTTTGAGATGTCATTTCCCTGTATCTGTATGTAATTCTGTAGATCTTGCTGCTGCCCTGGTTTTGGCATTTTTTCAGCTTTAAGTCTGCTTTGTTTCCTCATTCAGCCAACAGATCCTGGAGACTAAGGATGTGTTGGGATCTCAGTGACACGAGGCAGGCATCATGTCCACTATCTCCATTTGCAGAAGGTCAATAAGAAAAATCTGTGTTCCTGGGATGCTCCATAGGCTCAGCTTTGTGCTTTACCCACTGTTTGCAGGATGCAGGAGGAGTAGAGTGCAACTGTCAGTGCATCTCCTTTACTCTTCTAGTGTCATTGCTGCTCCCAGAGTAGAACCAAGGCCAGGGGTTTTCCTGGTAAGAAACTAAGCTGGAAAGTTTGTCCTTAAGTTGTAAGCAGGAGGGAAAGAAAAAAAGAAAAGATCCTTGTGTAGTTTTGATGCTTTGGCACCTGTGGAGTTTCTGAGTACATAGTGCTGTTAGGACAGGGCTGGTTTTGGAGTGGGCTAAAGGCACAGAAAATTTCCAGCATGGGCTCCATTTTTCTGAACATTGTTCTAGAGTTCTAGCGGAGTTGGAAGAAACGAAGGCTGTAGATGCAGACTGAGCAGGACAAAGGACTCAGTTATGCTGTCCTTGTGATTAATCAGGATGGCTGGTTTAGCATCAGGGGGCTGTGTACCACAATCACAACAAAGAATGGTCCTGAAACTGTAAGCAATAAAACTCTTTACCGGGAGATGGATGTAGCTCCACAGTTTTCTCTTGGCTGGGACAGGGCTGTCGCGGTGGACAGATGCACCCGAGCACAGAAATGAGCTGGGAAATAAATACCTTTTCTTGCAGATGGTGGCAGGGGTTTAGATCTTGTCAAATACTGCTACTTGTGGAGCTGATACATGCTCCTGGGTGCCACCCAACCATGTATCTGCCATGCCCCATCCCTGCAAGTGTTGAATGCCAGGCGGGACAGTGCTTGGAGTAACCTGGTCGAGTGGAAGGTGTCCCCGCCCAGGGCAGGGGGCTTGGAACGAGACGGTTGTTAAGGTCCCAAACCCAACCAGTCTATGAATCCAACCCAAACTAGACTTTGATTCTGTGACCTGTGAACCTCGCTTTTAGGAGCGGGGCTGTGCTTTGAACCACTAAACTCCCTTCGCTGCTGCATGCCAAAGGCTGGCAGCGTGCGGGACCGCGTCCCGGCGAGCTCGGGCGCGGTAACACGGAGCAGCATCCCGCTAAATGCGGCAATAGCCGCGTTTGGAAAGAAAGCAGGCGGAGGTGGGGCGCGGGGTGGGGAGGACGGGCTGTGTGGCGGTGGCAGCGGGGGGACACGGGGCGGGGAGCGCCGGTCCGGCAGCGAGAGCCGGCGCCGCCTCTCCCGGTGCCCCCTCCCCTCCTTCCCCGCGGGCGGCCCGGGCGCGCCCGGCTCACGCTCTGCTCTCTCCGGCACAGGGGCAGATCGAGGTGGACAGCGAGACCGTCTTCAAGTTGGCCGCCCTGGTGCTCCAGGTGAGTGTTTCCCCCCGGCTGGGTTTGGCTCAGCGCGTTCCCCTTCCCGGCGTTTTTTCCCCGCTCCGTACGGACGAGCCCCCGCAGGGTTGTTTGTGGTCTCCGCGGCTGGGGAGCGGAGGGGGGGCTGGAACGCATCGGAGTTATTTTTCTCACGGGAGAGTAAGAGAAATATTTATTTGAGGAGTTTTAAATTGAAAGAGTAAACGCTAATCAAGGGAAGTCATTTATCTGGGCAGGTTTCCATTCAATTTATCACTTACCCTAATTTAAATACGTTCCAGAGATCTGGGAAGAAAAGTGTAAATATTATAGCTAAATCAGCTATATTATGCCTGTGAATCTTCTTTTCTGAGCATATGGTTTTGATACCTCTGTTATGTTAAAATGCACAGTGTCAGTTTTCCCTCTCGTTAATCTAGTTTTGTTCTACTGAGACGCCAGTTATTTACTGCTTTCTACGAAATAAAATTCCACCTTTAAAAATGTGGGGGTTTTCCCCCATTGCATTGTCATTGACAAAGTGCCACAGCAAAACTGCAGCAGCAGCTTGATCTGCATGAACAGTTGTTTTCATCTCGAGTGAGCACAATTCCTCCCAACTGCTGACCTGACTGTACAGCCAACCTTTGCCTGGATGGGAGAGGAGGGAGAATTGTATTTCACTTCTTGTGCAGTAACAGCAACGTTTGATTTGCAATGTGAAACTCATCCCCATTTTGGAAGCAGTTTTATTTGTGCTGTGGGTGGATTTTCTACAGCTGGGAGCATGAGGGGCCAAGTCCAGCTCTTGAGCACACGCAGGCAGGCTCCGTGTTTTGCAGGGAGTGTGGTGGGGGTCAGGATCTGCCTGCAGGGCTGTGGGAGTGGGGAAGTGAACAATGCTGGGAAAACCGAGGGTTTTGAAGAGATCGTGTTTTAATTCTGTCACTGTTTTTCAATTGTAGGAAGCTAAAGGGGACTATTCCAGGTAATAACATTTTCCTTTCTAATACTGGTGTGCTTGATGGATGTGTTTTTCTGTGTTGGCATTGTATTACAAACAATCACAAATGGGGGTAAAGTCCAGCTGCAAGCAGTGCCCTAAGAAAGTGAAATGTGCTGCTGGGCTGGATAAAATCTGAGTCTGCAGGGTGAGTAATGCCTTTTGTGAGCAATCTCTGAGTCAAAACAGTGTTTCAGGCCACCATGCTTTGCTCCCCTCCCAAGTGTGAGTGCTGCAGTGGGAGAAGGGGAAAGCTCCCACGCTTCTCTGCTGGGAAAACCTGTGCTTCACCAAACTTTGTCCAAGCAAACCATTGCCTGTGCTTCTGTAGACGTGGGTTTGGGTCCATGTGGGTGACCTTGCCCAGAGCCCAGCACGTGCAGGGACACCGGCTGTCAGCTGCCCCTGGGATCAATGAGCCGTGTTCTCCTGCAGCTGCCCCGGGGCCTCTCCCTCCCCACACTTGACCCAACAGTTGTGTTGTGGCTGATGTGCACCCCCCTTGCTCTGTTTGAGCTGTTTAACGCTGCATCATCAGGTCTGGCTTCCCCTTGGAGGTGCTGCTTAGCCAGCTCTGATTGTGATAAGGGGCTGTGGGGGGCAGGTGGGGTCACACCCGGACCTGCTGGAGCCGCGGGGAAAGACCTCCCATTAGAAACAGCTCACTGAGCAAATAGAGGTTCAGAAGATTGGCTTTGGTCACGTTAATGTTTTACTGCTTGCTGAGTTTCCATATGGGAGGAGAGGTGTGTTTTATGCTTTAGCTGCAGCAGCTTTGGAGAGTGTTCAGTACAGACTTGTCTGCCCAAATGCAGGGAGCAAGTCACATTTGACTGCCCGAGTGACTCTGCTTTCCCTTGAGGGGCAGTTGTCAAGTAAATGCCAGTGCCAGTCCCTAGACCCCTTCCCTTCAAAGGCCTGTCTGTCTCTGCCAAAGGACACTCTCTGTGAAGTCTGTCAGACCTCCTCCTGTCACACCTGTGGGAAGAAAAAGGTGTCTTTGATCAGCTGGGTGAGCTGGCTGTGCAGGCCATTTCTGTTCCTGTTCATGCTGTAGACATGCTCTGTGTCCCCCCAGGATATTGCTTATACCTGTAGTATGCTGTATTTTTTCTCTAGAAAGACTCCTTATCTTGCCCAATCTCTACAGGGATGCCCTGAGCTTAGCTCAGTTAGGCACAGCTAACCAGAAAATCACTGCAGACTCCACAATAAGTAACTTGTTAAGCTGTAGCAACTGGTGGCACAATTTTCTTGATTCTCAGAACAGGGGTTAATGTTAAAAACCACCTTAGTGGTGAAAAGCTCCCTTATGTGGTTTAAGCTTAACACTGCCTTCTTATCATTTGCCATAAATAGGTTTGTAAGTATGGCTTCAGGAGCCCCAGAACTGTGTCTGTTCTTGTTTCCCATGGTTCCCTGGACAGGTTGCAAGGAGTGGATTCCCTGTGGTTACCTTCAGAAGTATTTAAAGAAAATTGTAGGGAAGTGTACTCTGCTACAAGAGTGATTTCCAAATGCAGCTCTTCCCCTAAGAGTTGCATGGAAATAGCTGCAGCAATTGTTTTCTGTGTTAAGCTGAACATATGTTATGCCCCCGTGGCAAATGAACACAGCAGCTGTCCCAGGCCCAGCGAGCACACCAGGAGTGAAGGAATTCCATGTCACATATCACAAGTGGTCCTTTGGGCCAGTGCTGATAAAGTACTGGCTTAATTACCAGCATATCTTAACGATGATACTGAAAGACTGGCCTCTGCTGCACAGCTTGCTGTGCTGTGTCCCTGCAGCAGTGCTCCTGTGCAGTGGGATTTGCCTCCCTTTGCAAGTGCCTCAACTTTAGTGTGTTCTCTGCTCGCTGTCATTTAGACATTCTGCTTTGAATCACTTTCTGGAATGTGGCTCTTGCACCACCTCTGCTTCCGTGAGAATGTGCAGGTTGATTTTTTTTGCTACAGGATTAGTGCTGAATGAACGTAGGTACATACAGGAATTGCCTGAAGTCCTGGAGATTAGCTCTGTGGAAGTGAGGATTGGGCCAGTCCAGGCAATGCTGGGGATCTCTTCCTGTCTGTTTTTCACACACATCCCATAGGCAGCTTTTCCATGGGGACACATCCTGTGCTGGGGTCACCACGTAGCATTCCCACTGACGTCAGCTCCGTACCAGGGCCCGAGCATGGGCAGACTCCTGTGGTTCTACAGGAACCTCTTTCCCAATCCACTGGTCAAATTCTCAGATAACGCCCTGATGGCAGGGAGCAGCAGCCTGCTGAGAAACACCCTCCCCTGCCCCATGCTGAGTGGGTGAGCACATTCCTTGGAAATCTGTTTCTTTTCAGTGAGCGAACCTGACACGTGGGCGCTTAGAGAAAGTAAAAAACTTTCGATTTCTACAGCACAAAGGTCACTCTGGAGGGGCTTTGCAGTCTGGTAGCACTGGCAGCATGGGAATACCAGGGACTTTGCGGTTTGATCCTTGCAGGTGCTTTGCAGTAGGACCCCAAGGTCCTGAGCTGGGCTCTTACAGGACAGGCGTTTTTCACAGAATCATGGAATGGTTTGTGTTGGAAGGGATCTTAAAGATCATTTAGTTTGTGCCTTATTGTTTGGGGAGAGACTTACCTAAGATGAACCACCCAAGTCCTGCTTTGAGAGGACCCTGGTTTTGAAGACATCTTTATAAAAACTTAAGTGCAGGCTTCAAAATTGCATCTGCAGCATGTCCTGATTTGGACAACTCTAGATTCTCAAAGTCAGCCTAGACTGGCTTTGGGACACAGGAGGAATGAGGAACAGAGGTGGCAGCAGGCCACCATGGACCCATTTCCTTTTCCTGTTTACCCAACTGGTGATCCCAGCCAGGATAATTCCCTGCTGTGTGTGATGAGGAGGATGTCACAGGGATGCTCAGTGAGCTATCCCTCTCCTACCTACCTGGGATGGTGTCAGGGCTGCCCTGAGCAGAGCAGGACAGTCCTGCAGCTCTGCTGTCCCCAGGAGGGCTGGGATGTGCAGGTTCCTGCCCCTCTGCCTTCCAGTGCACCACTGGGCACGCTTTGCTCAAGAGGAAGGATGTAACACTGGCTCGTGTTTGCTTTTCACGACTCACCCATGGTTTCCAGTTGACTGCTCCTGTGTTTAAGCTGAGTTCCCAGCACTTTTTACCCAGCTCCTGCAATAGGAACCCCAAGCAAGCATTAGTCATTGATTGGAGTTTTGAAATTCTGCATGAGTTAATTGCATTTCTCCACTCTCCTATTTGCAAATGAAACGGAAAAATCTGCAAGCCTGGTTTCATGAAATATTGTATTTTACACTCTGTGCAAAGGTTTTAGAAAGAGAATGTGATTCAAATTGCAGCTTCTGGCATGACTCAGTTTTGGGGAGAAAATGGACATATTCTGTTTATTTTAGGAATTCTATTTGAATTTTAAAGAGACAGTGTTTTGGCAGTCTGTTAATTATTCATCTTGTAGATATGCGACATATAAAGTCTACCCTCCTTGGGAAATTAATGATTTAGCTGCATTTAGTTTACAAATTAAGCATCTGCCCTCAAAAATGCTGTAAAATATTTTATTTTCCTTTGTAGCTTGATGAGAGAGACGGTTTATAACTGAGAAGTCCTAAATGCTGTTCTAACAATGGAAAAATGTTTATCAAAATCAGATTTGCTACAGGGACTATATAAGGAAAGTAACTTGGGGAAAAAAAAAAGTTTATTTTCTGACTGTTAATCTTGGACCCTCTTTTCCCCAGTACCATTTCCAGGACTGAAACCCAGCCGTGCTCCCTGGAAATTAATTAAATTGCTGGAGGAGGGCTCTTATTTTCTTTAAATAGCTGACACCTTGGTTTTTGGTTCTGGCCTGTGGGCTGCAAAGATAACTCCCGACTGGTATAACATAACACAGACAAAATAATGAATTCCTGATAGCTGACATGTGCGAGGCACCGGGGTTTATCGTTATGGAGTGATAAAGGCACTTTGTAAAAGGGAAAGGTTTGGGTGAGAGATAGCCCTGCAACTGCCGCTATGGAGTAATTGGTTCAGAAACTCCTGAATTTTAGAATCCTATTAGAAAAAAGTTAAGTTCTTGATCTAGGTGCAGAATGTAGTATTAACAATTTGCTCTTAATTAAGAGTGAGTGCTCAGAGTGAAATTTTTGGGTAGTGTTTCGTTGGGAAGCTGAATATTTTGCCAGGCAAACTGGAAGATCTTTTGGTAGAAAAGAATGTGGGAAAGATAACGTGGGCAGTGCTAGAAAATAGCTGTTGGAAAGAAGTTAATAACTGTCTGATAGCAAAGCACCTGCTCACTCTACCGCTAACCCCAAGATTAAGGTACCCTCAGGAACAGGACACACCTGAGGTCTGTTGGAGGTGGCTTGTCCAGCCTGTTTCTGGGAATTTTGCCGGGTTCATGTGACCAAAATTCGAGGGGTGGCCACGCCCAGGACTGGGGTTGGAGCAGGAACACAAGTTTGGGGTTGAGCTACAAGGGGACATCTCATCTGGCAGCCAATGACCAGAGCCCAGTCTGGATCCGGTTTCAGCCCCAGGTGTTTCCTCAGACCTGTGTCAGTGAGTGATATGAAGAGCTGGTGGATCACCAGAGGATTCACTCTCAGAACATCTGTCTGGTGCCTGTAGCAGCACTGCAGTTTAGTTTCTGATGTTCTTTTCCATGCAACTGCACTTGTTAAATGCCCGTGCAGTGATACCCTCAGCCTTTTTCCAGGCTGCCCCCAGCTCCCCATGGGCTGTGTCTGCCTGGCTGTAAATCAGTGCTCAGCACTGGCGCTGCCTTGTGCCCCTTGTGCTCCAGGCCCTTGTTTGCCAAGTGACTCATTGTGTGTTTTGCCTTTCAGCTGTGACTCCCAGCACTTTTTCTTTAAATACCTGGTGAGCACTGGCTCTGAACCATTAACTCCCTCTCGGTCAAACCCAGCTGTGTGCTTTCCTCAGCTCCCTCTTTTTCAATAACCAGCTGATTTAGGACAAGATGAGCAAAGATCTGCTTACTCAGAGCCTGCTGGTTGAGGGGGTTGATTATTTATTTTGCTTTATTTGGGAACAGCTGATGAACCAAGGTATTCAATAAGCAAGTTTAGGGAAAGTCGTGTTTCATATCTATTTTGTACAATGATGATGATCACCCTACTGACAGGTGTCACATTTCCCACTTTCCCAAGAGCTTAATTGAATTTTATGCCCTCTACAAAGAAAGCTGGTTGAAGACTGCAGTAATTTTTCTCTAGCAGGGTGAAAATTTTGCTTCCCTTGGTGAATCCATGCAGGTCTGCCATGAAGAACAGGAGCTGAGGGAAGGCAGCAGGCAGAGGGGAGCCAGGCAGGGAACTGCTGAGCTCCATCTCCCTGAGCACTGAGGCAGCAATTATGAGATGAAAACATTGTTTTCTAGTGGTGTTTTATTTTTCATGTAAACCAGGTGCAAATACAGAGAAAAAGTACTTAAGATGCCATTTCTTGTGTAGGCCTTTCATAGCAACAGGGTTTTTTCTACTGGTGCTACTTGTAGATTCATCCAGTTCTCATGGCAGACTAAAGCATATACAATCTGCAATGATGTAATTGTAATGGTTTTTTACAATTTCCCATTTTAAAGCAGTTCTGTAAGGACTCTCAGGGTATTCATATAGAATGCTTATTATGTAGCAGATTAATTAGGTGGAAGCACTGTGGGTGGAAATGAGCAAAAAGGATTAGATGAAGGGGGGAAAATAAAGGATGTTTGCAGTAATTTAATAACCTGATCTCATGGGATTTACTACTTGTATATAGCAATGTAACTCTTAATATTCACACATAATTATGGCAGTTTGATAAGGAACAGTAATTTTTAGATTTCATGTGCATGGTATTTGTACAGTTTCCAGAGAGGCAGAAAAGGGGTTTCTGTGTTTTGTCCTCTTTAATAGTCCCTCCACAGTACTTTCTTTTCTTTGGGTTTTTTTTTTAATTATTTTTAACTCGGAGAGCAGAGCTAGAGTGGGTACAACCCAGCCACCTAGAGAGGTCTTTTGTGTGTGCTCTGCATGCAAAACAGATGAGAGACAAAGCAAGCAAGGTGCCAGGAAATTCAATATCCCTCAACTTTTCTCCCATGCAGGGGAGAAGCTGTCACATGGGGCAGCATCATGACATCCACAGCCATAAGTAAAAGATGCTTTCCCCTTGTCCTAGAAATTCCCTTAAGTACAGGTTCAGTATTAAAATACATGGCCTTTTTTTCTATTGTAAAAATCACATTTCATGATTCTGCGTTGTAATGTATTCACCTCCCTTTTGTTGAATATCTGAAAAACTTTGTCAGGTCTACAGGGATTTTTTCCAGTCTTGCAGCCTCAGCTGTGAGCAGGAGTTTGGGCTCTGGTCTGATTCCTAACAACACCCTCACTCTAGAAAAGCAGAAGTAAATATTTTGCTTTTCCTTCCCATGGTGGCTGAGATTTAACACGCGAGGTGTATTTTGTGCTTTGAGGAAATGGAGCGACAGCTTTCCAACGTCAGCTTTTTTGCTTTTGCAGATTTGTCAGGTCTTTATCATTATTTGGACACTTTATTTTTCTTGTGGTTCCATGTATCTCCATGTATCAGCCAGGCTGTGATAACAAGCTTTAAACTTTGCTACTGTACTCAGACATGCTAAAAACCCACAACTAATATGGCTAAGCTGACTTTTGTGTGAACAGGAAGAAAGTGTAAATGTTAGAAATAACAGTCTGTTGTTGCAAGGAAGGGCTTGGGATCCTTCAAGCGTTGTATCAGCTGTGAATATCCATCTTTTGCTAAAGAAAGCAAAGATTTGTAAAGCTGAGCCATTCTGCTTTTGTCTGGTCTGTTAGGGGAGCACTGCTAACCACCCATGTGCTGTGGGTATGAGCAAGCAGCTCTTTAAACATGGATAAGTCATAGCAGGTCTGTGGGATGGGATCCACTACACGTTGTAGGTGGTAGGTCCAAGGACCAAAAGGGTTTGTCTTCAGAATATTCATGTTTCACATCAAGAGCTGCAAAAGAAGACCTGAGGATTTAGGCAGCTCCAGGTCACAGATTCTCTCTATCCATGAAAACCTGCTTCCTTGGCACCCTGTTCCTTGTCTGCAAAGTGGAAGTTGTAGCATTGCCTCATCTGCCAAGATGGCTCTGGGAGGAGCTCATGTTCCCGTTTGTCTGCTCACCATGTCCTCATACAGAGAGGTGTGTGCATGCAGCTGACTGGAGAAATGTTGCATTTTCCTTGGTGCTCCTGGCAAAAGCCAATGTATGGAGTCACTAAACCCTGGCAGATCAGCAGGTGCTGCTGCTCTGCCCAAGAGTTGGGCAGTGCTTGGGAAGCAGAGAAATTGGGTCAGGGAACAGGGCTGGAGCTGAAGGTCAAGCCTGGGAGTCCCAGGCTCTGGTCTAAGTGTGGGCAATGATCGTCCAGTCCCAGCCATACTTCGTGTTTGGTGCAGGTCCTCCTTGAGCTGTGAAACTAAGCTGCACAAGGTGAGATCTGCAGCACAGCCACAGCCTAAATGTCCAACAAGCTGGGGTTGAAAAAGCCATCTGCACTGCTTATCAGGGTCCTTTTCACAGATGGGGTTGGAAGGCTCTTAAATGCCCCTTCAAATACCTCTCTGAGCAGGCGGCTGCTATCTGGTGTTCAAGAGGCAGCCTCTGCAGCCCTGCCCCCAGCAGAGCTCCTGCTGGCTGTGGGGAAGGTCGGGCTCTGGCAGTCCTGTACCAACGGGAGCCCCTTGTTCATGGCCTTTCCACATCCTGGGCTCCCTTCAATAGAAAAATAACTTTCTTGAGTGTGCCAGCAGACCATAAACTGAAAGGGTTGGGAAATGATGGGAAATGTCTGGCGTTTGTCACAAAAGAGGATTTGTCAGAGAGCACATTTCAAAATCCTGCTGCCAGGATCCTGCTGCTCTGGCATACTCAAAAGCTGCTAAATCCATCGTCTCTCCCTGTACCTCCCCTACTTTCTCTTCCTTCCCCTCCTTTTTTCTCCTGCACTTTTAACCCTGCTCTTTTTCCCCTCCACTGCCTCACTGCCTGCTCCTCACACCTGTTTCTCGTGGTACCTCGAAGGACAGAGCAGCCTCCACGGGAGCCTGAGGTTGCCATATTCTTTATTTTATGACAAACCCAAAGCCTTCAGAGCAGGCACCTGTTGCTGAAGCAGCCCAGCTACAATGGGATGGTCCATGTTGCTGGTTCTCTTCTAGGAGTGCAAGGAATGGGAGCACCTTGGAGACCTTGGTGATGTTTCCCTGAGTCTGGTCACTTAAAAAAAGTCACTTTAGGACCAGGCTGGGGTGTGGGCAGCAGCACAGGATTGTACAATTTGGTGCAAAGGAATTTGGTGGTCATTCTAAAGAAATAGGGCTGTCACTACATTAGCTGAATAATCTGACCCTCTGAAAGCGTGGACTGTCAAGCCTTCAAGCATCTGCTCTGATTTTTTGTTGGTTTGGAGTATTTATTTTGCTAGCTCTAAATATCTTGAAGAGAATGAGGTGACAAATCCTAATGGAAATATTTTGAATCATCTTAATGATGTAGGGTAATTGTGTATCCTCCCTTCTGCTGTGCAGCTGCGCATTTCCTTGAATGTCATATGTAATTCTCAAATTTGCTGATATTTAGGTGTTCATGAAATAACTTTCAGGTTAATTTTGGGAGGCTGGTTCACATTTTGTAAAGGCGAGGCCACTCTAAATTCTACCTGTGCTATGCCTAAAATTCATTTCAGGAATTAACACAAGATAATGACATTCAGGAGAACCTGGGAGTGACTTACTCCAGTGATCCTGTAGCCACACAAGAGAAAGCATTTGTGTGAGGTCAAGGAGAATAGAGGAAAGTTGCTCTACAAAGCACTTTGCCTAGTGATAAATTTGTACCTTATAACATGTTATAAACACAATTCAGCAGAGGCAGACACACCTGTCCTTGCTTTAGTCAGTTAAGCATTGTCTGAAGTCCTGTCCTCATCAAGTATTTAATATTTACAAAGAATCTCTGGGCTGATAAGCTTCTATGCTGTAGTCCAATATATGGTTTTGCTGCTGGGTGTGTCACTTGCTCTTCATGTTTTGTTACTCTCATTAACCACATCTTACTCCATCTAAGCTCTTACCTGCGTTAGCAAGGGGCATAAGCTGGTTTTTGACAGTGGGTGCAGGGAAGCCCAGGGCACCTATTGACAAATGGTCCTAATTAGCACAGTTCTGTAAATCTGCCTGGCAGGGAGTGTTGTATCATTCCATTATGAGTTGTCAAGACGTACTTTCTGGATGCATAAATATGTAACTCTTTTTAAATTTTCGCTAATGTGCTTTAGGCAGAGCATGATACAATAGTTTGGCTTGGTTCCTTCATGGATTTCTGGTGGGGGTTTTAGCAAGATGCCTAAAATTTCACTCTAACATCAGCAGGTTGTAGGAAGCTGATGAGATTGGTCCTGTTTTGCTGCTGGAGTTTCAAGTGGGTAGTCCTATTGATAGGACTTCCCACTTGAAACTCAGGTTATTTAATCAGGTTACATAATTAAATACTTTTTATAATATGTACCTATTTAATCAGGTACATGATTAAATATTTTTATTCATGTTATGTGGTTATTTGAGACTCAAGCTGCCTTCCTTCTCCATGGAGCTAGCACTGACGAGCAGGGCGTGCTGGGGACAGCATCTCACCCAACGTTTGATCATGTTGGGACAGAGAATTAATTATGGGCAGTACCAGGAGTGCAAGTTGAGGTTTGACGTGAGGAGGCTCTGATGCACGTTTTCATTATTTCCATTTGCATTGCCCAGATTGATTCAAGTTCTGCTTTGTATCTGCCAGAGAGAAAACTCCTGTTAGAGGGTGGAATAGGAAGGAAAGGGTCTGTCTGCTGCTTTTGTTTAATTCTCCTCCATAGTGGAAAAATACTTGAGATGAGAGTTTCCTATATTCTCCTCCTGGGGAATAAACAAACCTTTTGCCAAAAAATGTTCAGTCCCATTGACTCTGGGTAGTTTGTGTATTGAAATTATGCCAAAAACCACCAGTCCATAAACCCCCTCTGTAGCAGGGGTCAGATTAAATGTAGGTTGGGCCTCCGTGTTCCGACAGCCGCGTCCTCCTCCTGGTGGGAACCCCTATGGACGTGCCAGATACAACTCTGGGTGTTTGGCTGGCAGATAATGGGGGTGGTGGGACATCTGGAGCCGGGGCTGTCTGCCCTGGGATTGCTGTATCTTCTCGTGGTCGTTGTGAAACCAAACAGGAACAGGTCATAATTCAAACCGCCGCTCCTGCTATCGGGAGTTGTCACCTCTGGGGAACTGCTGGGTCTCAGAGGCCTTGGGAAAGTGATCCTGAAGGTCAAGGGGAGACATGCTTGGTGCAGATGAAGTGATAATACACTCTGTGGAAGGAGGGGGAGGACCGTTTGAGGCTTTTATTATCCCTGAAGCCGTGAATCATCCCAAATGCTAATCCTGGGGCGTGCAGTCAGCAGATCCAGGCTGCTGTGTGCCAGCCTGCACTGTCTGAAGGCATCCAGCGTGCAAGGAGCTGTGCCCTGTCTCTCCCAGGTCTTCTACATTTTTCTAGGATTGTTTCATGCTTGATCTTACAATTATGCTGGGCGAAAAAAATCCTCATGTTGCTTCTCAGAGAGCTTCAGGCCTTATAAGTCCATTTGGATGGACTTCTCCCAGTGCGTGTGGATGGAATGGTGTCTGAACCTCAGGGTGTGAGGCTGGGGCCTGTGAGGAAGACAAGACCCAGGAGCCAGTTTTGCCTCATAAAATCAGTGTATTCTCTGCTATTGCAAGAAATTGGATGGGTTTGTAGGTTGGCAGAAGAAGAGAGAAGGCCCAGCTCTGCTGTAAATTGTCCCAGCTCCATGGCCTCTGCCTGCTGACAGTCTGCAGCAGGGCTGTGGTTCTGGGTCAGTGCTGCAGGGACGTGCCCCGTGCCATGGCACAGACGTGGTGACAGCCCTTTGATCACTGCGTGTCCCAGCTCGGAGCCCACAGGCCCTGCTCGGAGCCGGGTTTGCTGGCTGGCCCTCAAAATTTAAATTCAGTGGTAGACATTTTCATATTGATGAGCTGCTACTCATCACTCAAGCTTAACTAGCACCCTTGTTTTGGCATTGATGAGGATAAAGTTGCTACTTAGCCAGATCTAGAGAGGCGAGGGGCCCAAAAACCAAACAGAGAGGTGAGGGCCCAAAACCCAAACAGGAAGGTGAGTAGTGCTGTTGGAGGCCACAGATGTTGCGGAAGGTGTCATTTCAGAGCATGGGAGATGCAGCTGCCAGGATTTGTGGCATTTCTGCAAACTCTCGGTGATGGGGAGGATCCTGGCCCTGTAATGGTTGGGGAAGGAGAGGTTGGGACCTCTCCACCCGTGTGTAGTGGTGACAGCTGGGTGTCAGCTGTCCCCTGTGCCCTGCTGCCTCTGCCAGAGCTCAGGCCTGGCCTCCCAGCCTCAGCCTCCTTACTGCCTCAGCCCTTACGACCAGGTTTCTAATTAGGGGTTTAATGTCCACCCATGAAACCTCTGATTATGAATACGGCGGGGCTGAGAATCTACATTTACAGAAACAGCCCTTTTGTTTGGTAAAAATGAGCTGTTTTGTTAGTACTTCCTTCCAAAACCTCTCCTACTTCACTGTAGTGCCCTGCCAACTCTGCCTGCTAGAGCAGCCATTGCACTGATGAATCAGGTTTAAAAATAGGAGGAAAATTGTGGTTTATTAATCAATTATCCTGTGATTCTATGATTGAAGTTGGACACAACCTTAGAGGGCCAAACCCTCCAGCTTCAAGAGAGAGTTCAGGCCAGGTTGCTCAGGGCTTCTTGTATTTTTTTGTTGTAGGATTTTTTGGGCTTTTTTTTGTGGGGGTGGGGTTGGTGGTTTTTTTGGCTGTTTGTGGCTTTGGGGTTTTTTTTTTTTTGATTGGTTTTGGGTTTTTTGTTTTGTTTAGTTTTTTGTTGTGTTTATTTTAGTCTTTGCTCTATTTTCTGAGGCCTCAGAAGAGCGTGCTCTGTGTCTGTATTTCCATGTGACCCTACAAACCCATGGTAATCTACCTTCTCTCTGCAAGCCGAGATGTCCTGCAGCCTTCTGATCCCATCAAAATGGGCGTGCAGTGGGATGAATAAAACTCAGCTTTTGTGAGCATTGGCTGTATTTGAGAGAGATCCTGATTTTCTACCCAGCTGTCCCTGTTTGTGGCACTTGGGTGCTGGCCAGCTTGCAAAGAAAAATGGATATTCCTGGCAGAAGAGTGCAGCAACCAGCACTCCTCGGTGCTAATTGACCCCTTCTTGGCAGCTTCATCAAAGACGTTGAAGAATAAATAGGCTGTTGACTGAGATGTTTCCTTGTCCCCAGAGGTGGTCCCCCTTACTCAGGGCTGGGGAAGAGCCTTGCAGAGCGATTAGCCCGTGCTCCTGAGGAACAAAAAAAACCTTTCATCTCCTGCTTTTCCGTGTGGCATCTGAGAGATGGAATTGTGAGAGGAGAGGTTGATGTGTCCTCTGTGTGCAGAGCTCCATCCTCAGTGCCCATGGCAAAGGGGCACATAGCTCTGATGAAAACTCTAGTAGCTCAGTCTGATGAGAAGAGAGGTTGGGAGCAGAAAAACACCTTCAAGGAAAGCCTGGACAAAGTTGAGGCAGATGCTGATGGCCGTGACTGGTGCATTCTTTGCATAGAGAAGTCGTGTTGGTGCTTGCTGCTGCGAAGGCACGCAGAAATCCTGCCGAAATGGGGCGTGCACGTTTCAGCTGATTAATTAATGGGCCGTGTGAGGAGAAAATATGAACCATTTTACTGATGCCTGTAAATAGGTTTTAAAATACTCTGCCAGGGTTTTGTCATGACAAATTGCATTCATATACTTCAGCCCCTCTGTATTTCATTTCAGGTTGGGCCTAGAGTCCAGAATATTTGAACTTTCTATACAGTGTCCAGGAGAACTGTTTTCACTGAAAATACTTTAAAGCATATGAACTGAAACTCTTTGTTTTGAATAAGATCACTGTTAAACTTCTGAGATTTAACAAATACCATACTGCTTCATGAAATCTATTGTTAAAGACAGAGCAAAACTTAGCACTGCAAGGCTTACTTTTGGGCTTTCCTGCAGCTGTTTCAGGGCTCATTCTGCACTCGGCAAATAGAGTGAGGGTGTGCAAAATAAATATTGATACGGTGGTGGCCTGAGCATCACGTGTGTGTACAGTGAGCCTGCATGACACCATATCCATCACTGTCATGTGAGAGGGCCTCTAGAGTTACGTTGCTATGACAGCCTGACATGGGGCAACACACCACGTTTGTGAGCAGCAAATACAGCCCTTCCTTCTGCCCAAATTAATGAGTGCGTCTCTGATTCACTAGCACTGACTCTGGGCCATTTTTGCTTTTTCAGTGATGAGAACACTAGAAAAGACTTGAAGACACTGCCTGTCTTTCCTACCAAGACACTGCAGGAGCATCCATCACTTGCTTACTGGTGAGCTGTTTAATTTAAAATGTAAATCATTGCTATGAATGATAACAAGATCACTTCTAAGCAGTTTGCAAACTCTTCTAAAAGTTTTCAGCCCAGGACATAGAGTCAATTGTTCATGTTCAAGCATTTCCAGTTCTTAGAAGATTACAAATTATGCAAGATCTGATGCAAATTCCTCCTTGAAAGTTTGCTCAAATTAAATTGCTGTGTCAGAAACTGCTGGATCAGAGTATGTGGGGACCCTGCAATAGAAGGAGCTGAAGTCTGAACTCCAGCCAAGCCTGGGTTTGCATAGAGCACCTCGGTCTTCATCTGTCACACAGTGGAACCTTTGTGGTGGGCTGACCTTTGCTGGCTGCCAGCTGCCCACCCAGCTCCTCTTGACAGGACAGAGGAAGAAAATAATCCAGAAAGGCTGGAAAGAGACTGGGATTTGAATTTGCTGTAAAGGAACACAGCACTTAGGATGAATCAGTGATACTGTTTCCTTGGAATTTATGCCCTTTGTGCAAATTCAACTCCCTCATTTGCTTTGGTTTTTTTAGGCTTGATGTGTACGTGATGGATTTTCAAGTATACCATGCTTGCTTATTATTTGTTTGTCTCTGAATGAATACTGCTGGGTTTTTCTTTGCTTTCAAGTGTCTGACACAGAAATGCATATTTTATTTCACATTCCTCCAAAACAAAATGTTGAAATATGTAACAGGAAAAACGCAAAAAGGTCATTGCTGACAAATCGGTGCTTTTTTTCACCTATGAAATGTCAGGGGGAAGAAATACATGGGAATGAAAACAGCTCTGGTTAAACTTCTTCTGTCTTACATATGGAGCATTAACCAGCCTTTGAAGTTTGGGTCCTTTAGAACATTAAGATGAATTTACACAATTAGCACCATTCTTCTGCAGCAGCATCTGCAGCAGAACAGGCTGATCTGAAATGGTTCGTTAATTAGTCTGGAAGGCAGGATGTGATGGTGGGGATCAGCCAGGCAGCTCCAAGCTGCCTAATGAAGGGTGGGAAAGAAATCATCAAGAACCAGAATGTAAACTAGAGCAAGAAACATGCAGGGGGACCCTTCTCTGCATGCTGAGCAGGTGGCTGAGCTTCAACAGATGCCGTCACACATGAACAAAATTACTGAGCCTCTAAATTGGGTCTTGTGCTTGGTTTGCAGTGAGGACAGAGTAATTGAGCATTATACACAAATTAAAGGTCTGACCAGAGGACAAGCCATTGTTCAGTGAGTATGACACTTGTTAATTTGTGAAGATGATATTTTTACTTTTCTCCTGTTCTTTTTGGTTGAGAAGTGGCAAGGCAGACTGTTTGGGTCATTATTGCCTGTTAACGATGTCATTTGTATCTGTCAGATTCTCTTTTTAAGGAGTTACATTTCCAAGTGGAATTATTTGAAGCCTCACATTTCACAGGCTTGCAGTTCAGCATTTGTATATTCATTTGGGTACCTCAAATACAAAAGAAATTGTTTGAATCTTACTTTATTGGAAGACTCTTCTCCATACCTTGCTTCCCATCAATTAATTTTCACTCCAAACTCTTAAGGGTGCATATTACCCTAAATCCTGTAAGAAATTCTGAAACGTTCAGAATTTGGCTTTCAAAACATCGAGGTCTTCCAAGCTGCCCACTGAGCCTGTGGAATTGTATTTTTCATTTACCATTAAAATTTACTGTTCTTCCTACAAGCAGATGCAGTAGGATGTGTTATGAGATGATGGCCATGGCTGCACAGTGCAGACTCCTTGTAGTTTTTCTCACGTACCTCAGTGCCTATAAATCTGTCTCAATAATCTGTGGTCTTTTTTCAGTAGGAGCAAGGGAAAAATGGTCTGTTCAGTGGTTTTCTGAATTGTCTCATGAAACAGTTGTACAATGGCATAAACATATTCATTTGGAGCCTATCCTTTGTAACCAGAGCTCCATAATGGAATAATTATAGACAGGTCTTTACTGCCAACATTTCCCAAAAGGCTCACATGTTCATTTCAGAGTTTTTGCTTTCAGTCTTTTGATAAGATATTGAATTTTCTGTTGTATGAGAGATTTTCCTTTTGCTTTAGCTGGGCCAAAATACCCCATCTTTCCCCAAGCCAAGATGCTAAGTTTTTTCTGAAAACATGGGCCTTCAACTATTAAAGCCTTCAAAATATGCAAATGATAAATTATGTGTCCTGGATGTACGTGTGAAAAAAAAATGTTAATAGCTATTACTCCCTCCAGAGAAAATAATCTGATATGCTATAAATCTGTCTGCAGGTACATGAAAGTGGTAGAAGCTTTGCCAACATATGGAGTTCATTACTATGGAGTAAAGGTCAGTAACTGACTACAGATAATGTGATTGCTGAGTTTATTACATGGGCTTGCATTCCTAAAGGAGCAGTTGCATGATTCAGTGCCCTTATATCAGTATGAAACCCCACATTTTTCACCCTCTGTAATTTTTCCCCATTCAATGTACTTTAAAAATGATTTCCAGAAAGCAGAAAGGAATCTTTGTAAAACCTTATGTAATCCTATTAGGAGCTAAATTCCTATCATCTTAATTAAACTGGATATCACTTCTAGACCTGAAGCAGTTAATAGTTTCCCCAGAGACGTTAATCAAGATTAGAAAAACAGAATGTGGACAAGACTCCTGCTAAGTGGCAGGTGATTAGTGGTGCATGCTTGGAGTGGGGAAATGCTGAGAAATACTTCTGGAGAGTGATGGAAATACACCATTTATTCCCATTTGTAGAGCAGAGCCGGGGCCAAAGTGTTTTGTGCCGAAGAGCTGAGCAGAAATGATGTCTCCTTACTTTTGAGTCATGGCCACGACTGTGGTACCTGAGAAGCTGATGTTTTGTGCTGGTGTCTCCTCCTGTGGCTGTCCATGCCTGAATTTAGTGGATGCAATCATTGGCCACAGTTTTTTTTCTGTCCCCTGTCCTTCCCCCTTCACAGCCACTCCTCCAGCCAGTGACACCCGGTTTTTTCAGCAGCACTGTCGCTTTTCTGCCCACGTTGCACAGCCACCACCTGGTTTTGTGCCTCTGCCTCAGAAGGCAGAGCGAGAAAGTTTCCACCTTCACCCCAGCAATCCACTTCACCTCAATTTGTTTGCCAGAAAATCGTTGTTCTGTACCTACTTGTACTTGTCACAAGAGTGGAAAGGGCTGTAATCTTGGAATTGCCTAATTCTTAAGTAGCTCTTGGTTGACGTAGACATCCATTTTTCAGGATAAACAAGGAATCCCGTGGTGGCTTGGAATAAGTTACAAAGGAATCGGCCAGTACGACTTACAAGACAAAGTTAAGCCCAGAAAAGTAAGTTTTTTGCATCTGATTTTTTTGTGGGGGGAACATGGTGTGGTGTTGTGTGTCAGAATATACTCTTTTAAGTTGTTGCTTATTAGACCGGTGGGCAAAAGACCAAAGGCTGGAGGCAGAAGGTGATTTCTGCTGGTGCTGAGGCAGTAAATCTCTCCCTCTTCTAGACTTTGGAAACTCCCTTCGGGAACTTTGGCTCATGTGTCTTGAGTTTGGTGGTCTCAGGATGGGAATTTTGGCAGCCCCCAGGGATAACTACAGAAATATGAAGTGGTTGTGTTTCTGCAAGGCCTTGTACTCGGGCAGTGTTTTTACTTCACTTTTGTACGTGATTTTTTTGTGCATGAAGCATAAAAGGCTCCACTGATACAGGCAGAATACGAGGGGAGCTGCATGAAATTGAAGGCTTGTTGAAACAACTGTGTGTTTCCATAAATTCTAAGGGGAAAATGAGAATAAATGCCAAATACTGGAGGTCATTCTTCTCCTTCTCCAACCCACTGCTTCCCAGTGTGTCTTCACTGAAACATCTAAGCCATGAGGAGATGGACACCTGGGAGTTTGCTGTTCTTCTTTCCCCAGGAATGATCTGGGCAGAAGTTCACATGAAGTTGTGCTCCCCGCCAGGGAATTTTTACATTTGCAAAATGATACTGTTTAGTGTATTGGTGCCAAAAAGCACAGCTAAGAAAACTTCCTTGTTAAAAGAGTAATCCCCCCCTTCAAGACTCCAACTTGATCTTCTCTTTTTCCAGAGCAGGCTATGACTTGGTTTCTTTTGGTGTATTTATGTACCTGTGTGTTCAAGGGTGAGCTCTGAGGTGTCCTTCCTTCGCTTTGTTTAGTAAAATACAGAGTTTTATCCCAGGTGTCTCTTCCCATGCCTGCACTAAAAGACAGTAACACAGGAAGAACCCTTTGTAAATCAAGTCAACTTGATGAAGCCATTGAATGTCAAAGGAGAGCATCAAGGAGGTCCTTTTGCCCTTGAGCACTTCCCTGATTTTAGGCAACATCTGTAAGATTTTCCAGCCAGGAAATATTCTGCAGCCAACATGTCCAGCTGTGACCAGCAATGCTCTCCAAGAAAATGGAGCCTGCCTGGCTGAAAGCATTGCTTCGCCAAGCATTTTTTGTGTTTGTGGGATTTCAGTTTACAACATCAACCAGGCAGATTAAGAAAAATTTTTAAGGTCAGCAGGGCCCAGATACTAAGTCACACCCTGTTACAGTTAGTTACGAGGCGTTGTCTTTGAATGCAGCGGGAGTTGTGTTTAAGAAAAATAAAATAAAAACCAGAGGTCATCTCTGCAGTGGAAGCATTACAATGGAGATGAGAATAGTTGCTGGCTTCAGTGAAATTTTAATTATACAACAGAGCATAGAGATTTAAAGGGAAGGTGAGAGAGAGGAGCCTAAATGGAAGGTTTAATTACAGTAAGCTCATTGAAACTGGGGATGAATATGGCTGTAGTATCCTTAAGGATTTTTCTGGTATCAATGCAAAGGGGCAAAAATGATGTAAGCCACAGCTTGTCCTGAGCCACGATTGCCTTTAACGAGTGGCTAAATATACAGACAGTTTCTTTATATGAAAAATGTTTCAGGGTTTGAAATACAAAGTGCCCTTTGGGTAAGTGATTGGAATCAGATCATTTCTGGGACAAAAAACAGACATCAGGTCTAGAGGTGCACCCACACCCAGACTTGGGTTTGGAGTTAAAATGCTGAGATACTGCTACTTATTTCAGTGTAACTTACGGCCCTGCTGCCTGTGATGCAGCAGGCAGAAGTTCCTTTTAATCAGTACTGTTGTTCGTTCTTATTTATGAATGTATTAGAATTTATTTCAGAGAGAGAAGAGTATGGACAGCTTGCCTGAATCTCCCAGGAGTCTCTCTGGAGCAGCAGGCAGGAGGAGTATAGGCATGTAAACTATTCTTGTCTTTTGGAGCAGCACTGCTAGTTTTGCTGGATTTAGCAGAATTTTCTTGCTTTGCTTTTTGGGAATGGAGCCAAACTCACAACTGCTGTGTGCTGGTGTTATCCAGCTGTTTATACCGTGGATCAAAACTGCTGTTGTGTTTATCCCCAGCCATCTGGGAAAGAGCATCCTCATTGTGCTCCGCTTCTCCAGTCTGTGATGTTTAAATATACATGCAGCTGATAGATAAATAGAGAATAATAAGAGGGAAAGGCTGAGTCCGAGTGTAATGAAAACCGAGCTGGCCTTCCTGAATTTTAAAGCTACAAGCGATTTCTGGGTGTGCAAACCTCTCTGACACTGGTTGTGGTGGGAAAGCTGCAGCATTTCGAATGGGAGGCTTTTAACAGGAGTTGGTTCCTGTGTTGCAGTGAATTCACACCGGGGGGATTTATTCTGCTCCCTGTCTTTTCTGCAGTGCTGTCAGATGTGTTTGCTTCACCACAGAATCACAGGCATCTTGCAAGAGCCAAGTCCATATTTAGAATAAAATTTTACCATTAATAGTAGAAATAAAATATATATTAGCTACACCCATTAATGGAGGATCAGTTAAATCCAAAGAAATATAACCACCCTCTTAAAAAAGTGAAATCTTTTGGCTTTATCCAAGTAGGTCTTCAGGCAAAAAAAACTAAATACAAGCCTTGGAGCGCAGTGGTTATCCCAAGATTTTGTTATTGGATCAACACTAGTGCGTGAAGGCTGAGAGCTCCTCACAGGAAGCAACTTGCAGGAGAGGCCATGCAGGAGATGAAGCAATCTCCAGATCCCTATCACCCAGCCCTGCCAGGGCTCCAGCGTCACCGTCCGTGGGGAGCGTGCGCTGTCGCTGTCGGGGAGGCCGGTGTGTGACTCGGGGCTGGACCTGGAGAACCTGCCCTGGCTGTCTGTCTGTAGAGCTGGCTGGGGAGCTTTGACTCCAGCTATTAATATTTTGCTGGTTGACCTGAGATAGTTTGGACAAGGGTGTTTTGTTGCTCCAAGTCACTCCTGGGAGCTTGTATTGCTTCGGGAGCAGTTTCTAGCGAAGCCCAAGTGTTCCCTGTCACCCAGGACTGCCAGGTGAGGCACTGAGGGAAGCACTGTGCTCCAGCTCCATAACAGACTGAAAAGGGAGAATTATTTTGTGTGTCATTTGTAAAAATTGTCTTTGTAGATAAAAGCAGTGGCTCCACACTGGCTGGAGGTTATACTGAGCTCACTTGATTATCGTCCTGGAGTCTCACAGGGCATTAAAACAGACTGGATTTGGCAACCCTTGTTCTGATTTGAGCTCAGACCTGGGATTAGCTTTGTAGTCCTGCTGCTTTGCAAACATATTCTGTTTCAGTTGCAGTTAATATTGAGAGTCACCTCCTGCTTGGAGAAGTGCCTCCTGCTTGCTGTGGGGTGGCGTGCCAAAATCCTGTCCCTGGTATCCTCTGAATCAATTAGGAAAAGTATAAAACAGGTCCCAGGACTTTGTTTGTCATTTCAAGCCAGAATAGATCTCCCTTTATCTCTGCTCCATTCTTCTCATTGGCGAGATAAACAATGTAAGTCTTATTAATGGAGGGTGTATTAAGGCATGAGTTGAGTTTATTCTGCGTTCAGCCAATATGTGGAGATCCTCTGAGGGCTGGAGAAGGCAGCTTGCTGGCTCTTTGACTTGTTCTCCCACTTCATTGTGTTTCTGTGGGCAACTCCCTTGTGATAAATTAAGTATGTTATCTGAAGAGAACTAATCTTACTGTGGTATTGTTTCAAATGTCCAAGAAAATCTGTTCTACTGCTTGATGTCTTGACTGCATTGTGTTCTCAGAAGTGTTTTTGTTAGCATATAGTCATTTTGAAATGGGCAACGTTTATCACAGGATGATGTGGGCTGGAAGGAACCTGAAGACCATCTCATTTCAATCCCCCTGCCATGGGCAAGGACACCTTCCACTATCTCAGAGTGCTCCAAGCCCCATCCAGCCTGGCCTTGGACACTGCCAGGGGATCCAGTGGCAGCCACAGCTTCTCTGGGCACTGTATGGCAGTGCCTTGTCACCTTCACAGTACCTCTGGCTGGATTTAATACTTTCAGGGCTTTAGATTACCAAACCAGACCCCTGGCTGGTCAGACAGTTTCTCTGTATTTCTCCCACCCTCTGTAGGGGCCTTTTTGTATCTGAGTTTGTTCAGGAGCTCTTTGTTCATCCTTGCAAGCATCCTGACATTTTTGCATGACTTTGTCTTTGTTGGGATGCATTGCTCCTAAGCTGTGAGGAGGAGGTATTAGAATACTTCTTTCTTAATTCAGCATATGTTAAGAGTTGATGCTGAAAGTTTTCCCTTGCAGAACATTTACTTCATGTAAATTTGCTGTCCTGCTTTGCTGAATAGTTCAGAACACAGCAGCATTGGAACAGCCTTCTCAGCAGGCAGCTCTAATTAGGCAGAGATTTCTTTTATGGTGTTTATTTCTCACCAAGCCATTGATTTAGATAGAAGATACTAAGCTCACATAATTACTTAAAATAAACACAGAGCTTTTGCGAGGCTGCTCTGAAATTCAGTTCTTTCCAGATGTGCAGAAAGTTGCTTGAACATCACCTGCTGCAAAACACAAACATTTTGGGGCAGTTTGATGTTGAGACATCTCTCAGTCTTACGATGCCAGTGCTAGTGAGGACCAGGCAAAAAAGGATCATAAGGTATTAGAAAAAAAAATATGATTGAAGAGGTTTTTAGAGGACTGGCTTAATATTTCAGGGATGAAGGATGCCTGCAGGTGAGCTCTGCCGAGCTATGCTGGCACAGGTGGGAGCTGTCTGCCTCCTTCCCTCAGAAGTTGCTGCAGGTGGGGCAGTTTGGCTCTGCTGCCATCTCCTCAGGTGCCTCCTTCCATGGGCAGGCACAGCAGTGAAACACAGGATTCCAGCTGAAGGCAGGATGCCAGACAGCTGAGTGCAGCGGAGGGGCTGAAACACAGCCTGCTCCCAGCACTGCTGCCAGGGTGGTAATTTCCCTCATCGGGTGGGGTGCATTCCTGTGGGCAGAAATCTTTTATGTTTCCTTGCTCTGAATTGCCAGATTTGTCTGCAGATTGCTGTTCCCAGCCAGTTCCCGAGGTGCTGCTTGCTGAGCCTCCTTGCAGGCGCGGCACGTACCATGAGGTGCTTTGGAAGTGCTTCCTGAGGGAAAGGCTGCTGCAAACACTGTGGCATGGCTTGCACTTCCATGCTGACCTTACCCGAAGCCCTCTTGGGTGGAAGGCCAGAGATTTGGGTAATTTAGCTCTTGGTCAGAATTTGTCACTAACCTTGGAAACATCCCAGATGCAGTTCTGGCACGTGGGCTGGTGCAGCAGCATGTGGCCACATGGCCCCTGCACTGAGCTGCTCTCCACATTTACACCTCGTTGCAAAAAGAAACTTTGTAAAAAAATACCGAAATATTATTTTTAAACAAAATCCATCAGGCTCACAGCAATACTGAGCCAGGAGCCTGAGCAGCTCTCCTGCACGTCTCTTGGGGCAGGGTCTCTGCCAGCTCCTGCCTGCAATCCTGACAGGGCCGTTTTTCTGAGCCAGTTTACTCCTGCTGTCAGGCTGGGACAAACCTGCATTTTATTCAAAACTGGATGGAAGATCAACCAGGTAAAAAAACAGCTGCTGCTTTTAAGGTGTTTCAACATTTAGGCATGCTATGTCTTTTTGGGTTACCTTAGACTATTACTGTTCTTTGTGTGCGGGAAGGAGGGAGATTCCTTTTTGTTCAGTGCTCCCTGGTATCTGGAAATTGAATCACAGTAGAGATACAGGGAAGCCTAAACTCATGGGCTGGAAAAAGCAGCAGCTGGGTGGTAGGAGTCTGGCTGGTGCACAGAGTAATGAGATGTGATCAGAGCTTCATTCAGATCATCAGATCACCTCCGCCTTCTGCAAAAAAAAAACAAAATCAGAAAAACAACCTTGACCAGGCCAAGTTCTACTCAGAGTCAGACAGGCAGCCCCTGGGATGCTCAGTGGTTTTCAGGAGCATTTAAGGTTCTGACAACCTACATGGATGGGAAGGCTATTAAGAAAACATTAATTAGCTCAGGTGGACTTAATCATCTGGTTAAAGGAAACATACATTGCAAAACTTCCACAAAAACATTTTAATTATTCCTAATTGTTCTTCCAGCCCTCAAAAACCAGTTCCAGATTTCCAGATTTTTTTTTGCCACTCTTTTGTCTTTAAATATGCATGTAGTTTAGGTAAGATTGAAATTAGGAATTATTTAGGAACATGTCTGTACAGGGTAGGGAGTATTTGAAGGGAGCAGGATATCTCTAGAGCAGTGACGGCTTCCTGAGTGTTGCCTTTTGACCACGAGTTAGAAAAATTTCAGTTGGAGAAAGTTATTGCTTTATTGCTTTGTCCTTGTTTGTATTAAGTCCATTTTCCCCTCTTCATGAATTCAAGCGTGTTAGGCAGAAACTTGTAATGCTTTCATTCAGGATTATTTTTATGTGCATCTGTGTAAATATTATTAGCTCACAACTTACTCTGAAACTGTTCATTTAATCACCAGCCTTTTTTACAAGGACCTGAGTTAGGAGGGTTTGTCAGATGAGGTGATAGCTAAGGAGCTTATATTGTTCTTAAGTGACATAGTTTGAGGACACAGGGCACTTTTCAGTCCTCAAGAGCAAAGATGTGTCTTGGGTACAACGCCAATTCCCGTTTCTCTCCTGCTGTGGAACAGCAGAGGGGGGAGCTGGAGTTACCCCAGACTTTGGGCAAGGAGGCAGAGATGTCTTTGTGCTGAATGTACCCAGCTGCGAATGCTTGGGGCGCCCGTCAGCTCCTTTTGGGCTGGGATGGATCTCACAGGGTGGGGAGGAAATGGAGCAAAGCTCTACCCACATCCTGAGGCAGTTCCATGTAGGTTTTCTTAAAAATGCAAACGCCTTTTTTATTCTTTTTTTCGGCACTTCTGGAAGCGATCCTGCTGTCGGATTTGCACAGACCCCCGTGTCCCTCTGCCAGGGCGGGAGGCTGCTGCATTTTGTCCTCCTGCCGAACGCCAGCCTCCTCTCCTTGGGACAGGTGCCCCCTTCTCCCGCAGCCCTCAAGAATGTCGAGCGCATCCGGAGGGGAAAAACCTAGAGGAAGTGATAAAGGGGACGGGGAGTCATCCCCCGCCACGATAAGAGGCGCAGCGAGGCAGTTTTTTTTCCAGAGGTCATGTTTGAAGCACGCCCATGGTTTTTACGAGCGTGGGAGCGGGCGGCCGGGAACGCCGGGATGATGCTTCTGGTTGAACCTGTTGCCTCTGGGTGTGAGTCAAGGCTGGCGGGGCCGGGACACGGCACCGCGGGGACCCCGGGCAGCCCCCACGCCCCTGGCCCCCACAGGCACCCGGGGGGCTCCGAGGGGTGCAGCCCCCCGGTAGAATCCTCCTCGTTCCCTCCGCTGTTGGGTTTTCCCTTTATCTGGGGAAAGGGGTGTGGGAGGCGTCGCAGCGGAGCGGGTGGGTGGTGATGTCAGGCGTGTGTCAGCAGTGGGAGGCGAAGCTGCCAAAGCAGAGCAGCACCACGGAGGGACGGAGGGACGGCACGGCCGCCTCGGCGCTGCCCTGCCCATGCCAGCCCTGACCTTGCCCGGCGGGGCCGGGACGCCGGGATCGGGCTCGAGGCCGCGGCCAGGTGAGTGCGGGAGCCGGGCTCGGGCTCGGGGCTGCGGCCGAGTGAGTGCGGGACGCGGGGAGGCAGCCGGGGCTGTGCCGGGATCCCGGCTGGAATCGCTGCTGGAGCACCCACGGGCGCCGATTGCTCAATGCTCTGACAGACTGCTTGAGTTGTTTCCTTTTGCGTTTTTATAAATGTGTTTATTTTGAAAGTTCAGTGCGGAGTTGTAAAGAGGTGTTTTTGACAGTGGTGTAACTGGGCAGGAGGGCTGTGAGGCAAACATAAACTTAAGCAGCAGAGGGGAAACTTCCACAATTGTCTAGAAAATAATTTGTTAATTCTAGTAAATTACATTTCCACTTGGCTTCACTTTTTCTATGGCACGTTCTAATAGTCACTTGTAGTCCTAGGAAAGTTTTAATTAAACAGAGGAAAAGGCTCCTGAAAGATCCACTTTTCCCCTGAAACACAAATGTGCTGGGTTATGTTTCATTGCGTTACAAACGTTTCAGATGCATCACAGCCTAATACGTCATTTTTTACAAAACCTGAAGTGCGTCTGTAGTGGGAGGTAGCATGGCATGTCAGGTTTTGGCAGAGGCCAGCAGGAGTGTTGTGTGTCCTGGGGGTTTCTGGTGTGGTGGCTGCACCCTTGGAGGCTTTGGAAAAACTCCAGCGAGGAAAGGAGGGAGCTGCTGTGAGAGCCTGGGTGCCATGGCTGGATCCCTGGTGTTGGAGGCTGATCTCTCACTGATCCCTGTCCCTGCCTGCCCAGCTGGATGGGAGCACGTCCTCTACCTCCGTGTGGGCTGCAGCTCTGGAAAGCACCTGATGTAAACTCCAGCGTGCTGCTGCACCTGTGCAGCCCTTCATGGTCAGGGGGACATCCTTGGGGACACCACGTGGGTCCCCCTGTGCATCCAGGCACCCTGGCACTGCTGGAGAGGGGAGCAGGAGGTGATGCTGCCAAGATGCAGCCCCCAGTGGCTTATCCCCAGGGGGTGGCTGATGCTGCTGCGAAAGGAGGGGGAATTCATATGAAATTCTGATCCCAAGGGTGCAGCTGCCAAGCCCCAACTGACTTAGATCTCTTCTCCCAGCTGGCACTTTGCAGGAAATATGTGGGTTTCTAGCAGGAGGATGTGCTGGGGGTGGCTTCCTCCTGTAGCTGCTGTTGTTTTGTACATGCTGTACCTCTGCTCCATAATGTCACGCTGGATGTCTCACACAGTGTCTTCACAAGAGAAAGATCTTGGTTTTTCCAAGCTGCTGCCATTCCCTGGGGATGTTCTGTCTCAGGGAAGTAGACCATAGTTGTCTATACAATTACTTTGTAAAGAGATTTTTGCGTTTAATCAGAGAGAAAATGACTTTAGCTGCCCTGCCAGGATCTTTGGGAACTTCTAGCAGTGAAATTAAATGTGCTGTTGATGGAGGTAGGTGTTGTCACTGCCAAAATCCTCAATTTGCAACACATTGTCTGTAAGAGTGTGAAATTACTGAGGGGGCATCCTATATTTATGTGCTACTTTTAATTAACGTTATGAATGTAGTTATTGCTCAGCCCATGCCATAGCTGAGGGCTATTGTAATTTGCTGGAATTTTATCACGTTGGGGTGAGAGGTCTGGTGATTTAGTGACCGTGTTCTGCTTCTCTCTCCCAATTCTCCTAGCTATTTCAATGGAAACAGCTGGAAAATCTCTATTTCCGTGAGAAGAAGTTTGCTGTGGAAGTACACGATCCCCGCAGGTGAGGCTGGAGGAAGCAGTTCTGTCATCAGGGTTAATTTTTAGCCAGAGTGGGAACTCATCATCACGTGTTGGTGGATGGGGTGGGAGGTGCCTCACAGCTAACACCTGAGTTTGCTCTGGGACTGAGCCTGATCCAGCGTTTGGTGGGGCAGACTTGGGGCTGCCACAGCTCTGGGTGTCCTCTCAGATTCCCTGTGTGTCCATTCAGGGAGTTCTTGGAGCAGGGGAATACTATTTGTCATGGCCAAATCTGCAGCAGCACTGAGTGATGGGGTGAAGGAAATCTGAGTTTTTGCATCCCTAAAATAAAGGCTGAGCCTTGCCTGGTTAAGAGAGAGGCATTGTGGACTTTAAACCTCAAAGAGCTGTCTTGAAATTGCATTTCTTTTCACCTCCTCAGGATTTCGGTGTCAAGAAGGACCTTTGGTCAGAGCGGGCTGGTGGTGCAGACCTGGTATGCAAACACTTCCCTGATCAAGTCCATCTGGGTGATGGCAATCAGTCAGCACCAGTTTTACTTGGACAGGAAGCAAAGCAAAGTAAGTTATGAGGTATTTTACTACAAGCGTGGGTTTCAACACCTTTCCTGTATATCCTTCAGCATATGTTTTTCCACGGATGAATTGCTCTCCAGAGGAAAACTACAAATTGTTTTGGTCAGCTTTTTGAGCAGTCTGTTAGTGGTGGCATTGGTATTTGATCCATTTCAGCCTGCCTGCAGCTAAGGCCTATGGAAGTGTAATCACAGAAGAGGGAATTCCCATGTCTGGGTATCTAATCTGCCTCTTCTTTTGTCTCCTTTCCTGTGTTTGTTTTGAAAGCTGCAGAGATTTTGAGCTGGGAGATGGTTCAGGTTTTGGGGGAGAGGGGAAAGGAATGTCAAACAGTCCTGGTATACCACAAGCACCTGTGTGATGCTGTTGCTTTAGCCCTTAATTTTGTGGGAGATGATGTGTGAAATGTCATCTTCTGTGATGTGTTCTTAAGTTAATTAGAGGTAACTCAATGAGGCTGGATTTTTTTTTTTAACTCCTTCAGGCAAAAATTCCGTCAGCCAGAAGTTTGGATGATATTGCCATGGATCTGACAGAGATGGGAACTCCAAAAGTGTCAAAGCTGGTGACTTTGGAGGCCAAGAACCAGCTTATTATGGCCAGCAATGGCAGTTTGATCTCATCAGGTAATACTGCACATAAATATGAAGTAGCCAAGTGTAATGGGGCTTGTGTTTGTTAAAAGGAATATGAGACTACCAAACAATAAAAATGGCCTTTACCTGGAAATCTTCTGATGCAGAGTGTGTTTTCCAGGCTCTCAGGATTCCGAGGTCAGTGAAGAGCAAAAGAAGGAAAAAATTATGGAACTAAAGAAGAAAGAGAAACTCCTTCAGGAAAAACTGCTTCAGAAAGTTGAGGAGCTGAAGAAAATCTGCCTGCGAGAGGCGGTGAGAACTGCACCTCACACTGGGGTCGGGCAGGTGGGAGCCCTTTTCTCCCACTGGGCCTTACCTGGAGCCTTCTCTGTTCCCCAGGAGCTGACGGGCAAGATGCCCAAGGAATATCCTTTGGCTGCTGGAGAGGAGCCTCCCCAGGTGAGGAGGCGCGTTGGCACGGCGTTCAAGCTGGATGACAACCTGCTCCCCAGCGAGGAGGTGAGCGTGGCAGCTTGTTTGCACAGCAGGGCTGGGGTGGCCAGACCAGGGGACAAAGCCACTTGGAGATAATCCAGCTCTTCCCTGGCTGTTTTAAGAGGAGGCAGTTGGGGCAGTTCCTTGTGTGGAGTGGGAAATTTTGATGGGTTCTGCCCTTCTTTTGGCCACGCTTTGAACTACCAGGAAATTGGCTGTTTCTAAACGCCTTAAGTCCACCTGACTGAACCCTGATTTAGAGAAGATCAGGTGCATAATGCCATTTGGCAGCCCATGCCTCTGACCTTTTCTGGAGCATTGACTTGCATCATGTTGGGATGGTGCTTGAACCCAGAACGTGGCAGGGGTGTGCACTGTCCCCCTTGCAAAATCATCTGTCTGTGAGCATAGTTGTGTGACAGGTGACAGGAGGAGGAGTTTTACCGGTGGCTTAATGAAGGTTCCACCTGGGTAAAACCTCCCTGCATTGCTCAAGAAGCTAAAATGAACTTTGCTGGCAGAGACTGACTCGAGTGATAGGGTAATTCAGATGTTTGCAGTTTCTGGACACACTCCATTCTCCTTCATTCCTTGTGAGATTTGTTAACAGGCTGTATCATCCAAGTAAGTAGGTGTTGGGCACTTGGCATCTGTCTTTCACCAGAAACTCACTGCCCTGCCTCACAGGGCTATGTGCTCCTTGTCTGCTGCAGAGTGATTTTGTGGACTGCTTAAATGCTATTAAACCAAAATCCTGCTGACCAGATTTAATAACGTGCTGCTTAGCACTTCTGCAGTGCCTTTCATCTGAGCTTCTCAAAGTAGTTTACAAACAATTAATTAAAGCCTGAAACTCCCTCTTACGTAGGTATGGTGATACCAATTTCCATTTTTATATTCTCTGAAGTCGGGAGAGATTTTGAACATATGTTTTCAGGGTTGGACTCATAGCAAGAGGGTTAGCAGCCTAAACCTGAATTTAAGAGCCTGTGTTATGTCACCTGGGCTTCATAACCTTGGACCTTGTCCAAGAGACCTCAAAATTGTACCCTAGTCAGAAATAAGATCTAAGACTTTTATATGCTGAGATTGTCTTGTGTATAAACTGCATTTCTGTATTTTGTGCTCAACATGTCACTTAATCACCACAAAAATAAGTCTTCTTTTTAATGACTCTCATTGATAATTTCTCTCTGGAGTACAAGCAAATAACTCATGCCGTGAATTTTCAGGATCCTACTTTGCAGGACTTGGAGAGCAATTTTATCATACACCAAAAGCTGGTGGAAGCTGCAAAAAAACTTGCCAGCGAGCCAGACCTCTGCAAAAACGTGAAGAAAAAAAGAAAGCAAGAGTATGCTGATGCTGTAAAAAAGCTGCAAGAGATAGAAAATTCCATAAATGAATACAGAATTAAGAGTGGCAAAAAACCAACCCAGAAGTCAACTCTGACTCTGCCAGGTGAGAGAATTCCCCGTGTTCTGATAAAAACAGGAGAGGAAAAGAGCAATTTGGCTTACTTAGAAACTTCGTTTACGTCTTTTCTGTATGGTTTTTATCCTCTCCAAGGCAGTTAAATGAGAAAAAGATGAAACTGCTGCATCTGATACACTCAGTGCACTGCTGTAGGCTGGGGGCAGAGTTGGCCGCAGTTTTAGGAGCAAGCACAGACATGTTCCAGCACCAGATATGGGCTAAAGGTGCCGTGCACAGAAAGGCTGGCAGCAACACCTTGGATGAAGCTTTTCTGATGCCTGAATTCCTGCTGTGTTGAGTGCAGTTGTACATCTGCGATGCCACATGCAACATCTCTCCCCTGTCCCTCCTGCAGTGCTTCAGTTCCAGCAGAAATAGAGCAGGCAGGGTTTTCTGCAGGATTGAGGACTTTGCTTCTTGATTCAAAATTCCTTATTTCCAGGAAGTCATAAGTGAAGTTCAGGAGTTTATGAATGCAATTAGTAGCAAACAGATTTTTGACTAAATCCATTTGCCACTGATGAGCACTGTAAAAGCAGATACTCTTGGCCCCTCGGTTCTGAGAGCGTGTTTCTCCTGAGGGAAGTGAGATTCTTGCTGCTTCGTAGGATAATGTGTGCAAACCTGTTAGTATCCAAGCCAGCTGAAGGATTTCTGGATCCTTACCCCTGACACACCGAGGCATCACTGGGCTATCCATCATCAAGTGATTATTCTGAAAGGCTGATGATCGGTGTTTAATGTGGCCCAGCTTGTTCCTGATTGACAGAGGGGAGGGAAACATCTGTTTTTCCAGTCTCTTGCTCACCAGTCTGGATAGTGATTGTGGAAGGTCCTGTATTATCTGGGGCACCTGGTGTGTGGTAATGACCAGGAAGGCTGGTGAGCAGAGAGATCCATCCATCCATCCACCCATCTATCCATGGGTGCTGTTGTTTGTTGCTGGCAGTTTCTTGCCCTGTTGTCCAAGCCAGCAATAAGCAGCTGCATTCCCTTCCAGTCCCAGGCTCTCACCCTGCAACGTGTATTTGTTTACCTGAAGCAGAGCTGTCCCTGGTTTCAGTGATTGATTTTATGTGTGACCTTGTCACTGTCACCAGCAGTGCTCCAGGTCTGGGTTTCAGAAGGCTGAGCAGTGATGAGTCACTTGCGTTGGTGAATTCAGGGAATGACTTGTTGGAAGTAATATGTTAAATAGTCCCATTGATTTATTGAATCAAACCATAGCTGTTTCCATCCCAGCCCCAAGGGATAGGAGGTGAAGGACATATTGGACTGTTTTCCGTGTTCCACTTTCTCTTCCCTTTCCTCCCTCTCTACTTCTCTAGCCCAGAGTTTCTTCCTCCTTTACAGGGAGTTGAACAGACATGAGATTTAAATTCAGATATGTCACCATATCTGAATATGTCAGCATTGCACACCCCCCCTGAATCCAGCACTGTAGCTTTAGGCTGGCTTTTTTCTTTTCCTCGGCAGGCTTTGTTCCTCCCCACACTGGGCCCGGTTCCATGTTTTACCACCCTGTGGTCAAATCCACATTAATCAGCTCCCCTGGGGCTTTTTCCCAGTGTCAGGTTGCAAGCAGAGCTCCAGCCCATCCTCGGTGGTCTGACAAGTCCCCCCAGGGCAGGGGCCAGTCCTGATTTTTGCTGGTTTTGAACAGCTGCTCCATTTACTACATTTTTGTAACCAGACCTTTCCTGGCAGCAAATTGTGACAGCAGGAGCAGTGTACATTGCGTGTGCTCGTGGTGGCTGAGGGCACAAGCAGGTGTCATACACAAAGTGGCTGCCACTGTCATTTTTCTTTGCTTCCTTTCCCTCGTGCTTAAAGATTCATGGAGATTTTTTACCCCACCAGTGCCATATCTTGCCAGAAACAGCCTAAGGATTTACCTGTCCTTGAGTTAATTATCTCTAGTTCAGCCTCATTTCTCTGTTGCTGGTGGTCTGCTCCAAACCTGAGTGAGGACAGGCTGTTTCTCAGTGAGGGACAGTGTGTAGCATCAAGGTGAGACAGGTACAGTGAAGTGCTGTGAATAAATAACAAAATGTAAAAGAAACAAAAAATTAGTATGCCCGTGCAACAGTTCCTGTTTTCTGTGTTGCTGGAATTTGCAATATCTTGATGGAAATCAGTGGAATTACTCTGGATTGATCTTAATTTAATTGAAACAGGATCTGTATGCTGATGAAACATTCAAAAGTGAATGCCAAATTTTCAAAGGCTTTTTGTACCTACCTGGTGGGGTTTCAGGTGTACCTAGAGGAGATTAGCTGCTAACATCCAAGATCTACATGTCTGTGTAGGCTCCTGACTCCTACTGAAGCACCAAAACACCCTGTGAGATCTGTTGGAAGCGGGGTGGAAAACACCTTTGTAAATCTTGGCCTGATTCCTGCTGCAGATTAAAAAAAAAAAAAAAAAAATCTCCTTTGATATTACCTGGGTCGCTTGCTGAACTGCAGTGAGCACACAGGGTGATGATGTACCAGGACTCTCTTCAGGCTGTGGGGGCTAAAGAATAAGAATTGCAGTGTTACAAGAATCAGCTGGCTCTGAAATGCTAGAAAATAAACTGTGTTAAGATATTTGTAAGTTGATGTTGGCTCTTTTATGCTTAAAGTGTTTGTTTCTATTCACAGATGATATAATTCCATCCGAGAGCAGCTCCCTGTCAGATACAACCACCTATGATGATGGTATGATGCTTGTCCTTTTTTTCTCCCAAGAAGTTTGTCCATTCAGAGATATTTCTTTGACTTAATGTCCTTTAGCATGTCCCATCCCTGGAAGTGTTCAAGGCCAGGCTAGACAGGGCTTTGAGCAAAACCTGTTAGAGGAAGGTGTCCCTTCCCATGGCAGGGAGTTGGAATGAGATAAGCTTTAAGGTCCCTTCCAATACAAGTCATCATGTGATTCTGTAATTTTGCTGGCTTTTGATGATAAATTACTTTATAGAAGAGGAACAAATAACTACCTCAGGAATGTCTTTCCTCTTAATGGATTAGTTTTTGAAAGTTTCTGCTTGTGAGCTGACCTGAGTCATCTTTAGAGAAGGAAGTTAGTTTATCATGACCAACCTGCAAGCTGAGGACACTTTAGGTGTCAAATGTTTTGTCCCTAGGGCCTGGCCTATAACTGAAGGACTTACAAATTGGGAGAATTAGCCCAGCCCTTCTGTCCTCACAGCTACCATAAAACTTAGAGAAAAGTGGAGTAGTCACAGAGAGTAACGCTCTATTTACGTTTATCTGTTCCCTGGTGAGCTTGCATCTTGAATGGGTTGGTGTTTGCTCAGCTTACTCATTTCACACACACACCCACAGACACACTCACACCCTGTTCCACAAGGTGGAAAGGACTTGGCCTGCCTCTCCCTCAAACTGGGTGATCGTCATTTGGGGACAAACATTATCTAAATTATTACTCACTTTTCAGTTTGGGCCTGATTCTGATCTCACTTTGTCCCAGTTTTGTACTTGTACAAACCAGGTGGTGCTATAAAATGTATTTACACCTGACTCCTGCTTGTACAAGTAGAAGTGGAGCCAGGCTTGTGAACATGTTCTCTGTGATGCTTGTCCTGCATTTATATGTATTAGTTGGAGCTTCCTGTTGGCTCTGTTGGGACCTGGTTGTGCCCTAAGCAAAGTGAGAACAAGGATCAAACCAGCATCTCCCCAATTGCCTTCAGCCAAATGTGTCTGTCAGTTGTCTTTGCTCATTCAGTCGCTTTTGAAGTCAGTCTCTTTTAGGTTGTGTTTCAAAACTAATTCTTTAAAATGTCATTTTCAAGAGCTGGAAGGTGAGGGAGAGGAACTGGCCTTTGCAGAGGCTGAGCTTGTCTGCTTGGCTCTGGAAAGGATTGCTCTGCAAACAGATGTTTTCCCAGGAAGTTCTGTTCTGTGATCTGGCATAGCCCCAAGCTGGGTGTAGACTCCGTAGGAGTTGATGCTGCTGGGATCTGTAGGAGCCTCCACGATGTCCTGTCTGTGTGGAGAGAGCTCAGTGCAGGCAGGAAATCTTTTCTAGATCCACAGCTCCTGTCATTGTCTCTGTACTGCAAAGTGCTTCTCCTTAGGGGCCACAGATATGCTCACAGGGCAAAAATATCACAGATTTTGCTCTAACAAAGTGCATATTCCTTTCCAACAGTCAGTGAATCACTTCCTGCGGCAGCACAGAGACCCAGCTCTGCACAGCTTTCTCCAAGACTTCCTCCACCAAAGTCCCTTGGCGTGGAGAGAATTCATCTCAGGAAGTCATCCATAAACGAGCAGCTCTTGGAAAGCAGACACTCCAGGTAGGCACATCTCACTGCTGCTGCACTCTCCACCTGCTGGCATGAGCTGCATCCTGTCCCTGCTGAGCATTCCAGCAGAGCTCACTGCCTCTGTGCTCCTCTGGGCTTACAGGGCTTGGGGATGGGAGCTGAATTTCCAGTCTAGGAACAAAAGTGTGTATAAGTAGTTGACAGATCTCAAACTAAAAGAGTAGTGTAGTTTTTGTGAAGAGGTTTGAGATGGGTGAAAAATATAATAGCAAGGGCTGTATTTAAGGAGTTGCTTGTGCCTACTACTGCTGTCATTCTTTGTGTCGGTTTCTGGATTTTTCAGTGTTAATTTGACAACTTGTCATTTTGCTGGTGACTGTGCTTAGTGGATTCAGGCAGCACTAAACTCTACCCATCCCTCCTGATGGTATCAGTATTTCAGCAGGTGCATTGTCAAAGCACTCAAAATTCATGTGAGGCCTGATGGAGAACTCTCTGTTTACAAGCAGAGTTACTGGGATTCAGCCAGCTTCCATCATTAGTGTCAGCTATGTGTATCTATGGGATTTGGGACCTTTACGAGCTACAACACCTCTATGAGGCACATCAGTAGCAGTAGGTTTGTAGGTGATTGTGTGATCATGTCAGATCTGGTGCTAGCAGCTGTTCCCAGTGTAGGAATTCCCACTGATCCCGAGATTTCTTGGACTGTCTTGTGTGAGCAGGCTGTTAAAGACACATGTAAGAATGTTTTAGAGTTTTGAGCAATGCCATGTCTTGCTTTTTTTCTCATCTGTCCCTCAAAATCAGCAGAACACTCCTGCACATGTAGTTCAGAAATCAAATTATAGCCCTATGTACCCATTCAGCTGTGATGTGCTTCACTGGAAAACCTGATTCATTTGCTTCTCTGTTACCTGCTCTGTCTCTCCTCCATGGTTCTGTCCTTTGGCAGTAGCTTGTCCTGCTCATCATCCTGTGAAGGCCTCCCTTGAACCACAGGAAGGGGTTGAATTCTTCCTATTTATCAACTCTGTTTCTCACACATCCAGTTACGTTTGTTCCGCCCTTTCTTTTGTTCCTCCGAGCCTTCAGGTGCCCGTACTGGGTGTGCTGTGACTTGAGGGACGTTTAACCTCACTGGGCTTGTCTCCTCTGCCGCAGGGACGCGCTCTCGACGCACAGCAGCCCCTTCCGGACGCTGGAGCGGCCGGCGCAGCCGCACGGCGGGAGGAGCATGCCCACCACCCCCGTGCTGACCCGCAACGCCTACAGCAGCAGCCACCTGCAGTAAGGGACCTGTGCTTTACGTGCCACACCCAGCTGGGGAAGCGCCAGAGTCAAAGCAAATGGTGTTGAGAGGGCAGAGGGTCCTTCGCTGTGCAGTTTTCCCACAGCGGGGTTAGGCTTTCAAAACGTTGGTTAGAGTCATTGCTATGGGAAGCCAGGTGTAATATGAGCTCACCTATGCTGTTAAGACAGCTGAAAATCCATGCTGGAGAAGGAGAGATGCTAAGAATCTTAGAATGTTATCGAGAGCTGAAGGTTTGTAATGCAGATGCAGCCTTGATAGACAGATCCAAAGGAAGCCCATCTTCCCATGTTCTGCTCCAAGCTCGTTACTTGCGTAGGCTTTTCCTTTCTAAAAGCTGAGAGCCCTCCTGTAAAACGTTACCAAATGTGTGTTTGTGACCTTAGCTCTCTATGTCCCTGTCACAGATTAACCTTGCTCAGCCTGACAGATTATTATAAATCAGATTTCGTACTGTTGCAGCCAATACAAAATTCAGGCAGACTGAGTTCTGTGCATTGCAAATACTCTGTGTGGAAACGTAAGGCAGGATTTGTGTTGTGCTTGGATTGGGGAGGCAGCTGACCTGTCCTTGTATGCTTTCCCCAGCTCTGTGTGTATGTTTGTGTGAGACTTGCCTTTAACCAGCCAACATCTGTGTTGTTCTAGGCCAGATGTTTCCCCACACCACTGCCGGCAGCGCAGCGGGAGTCTGGAATCCCAGACCCACCTGCTGTCTGAGACTCCTGGTGAAAAGACAGCCTTCTCCCTCTCCAAGTCCCAGCGGAGCAGCAGCACAGAGATCCTGGACGATGGATCATCCTACACCAGCCAGTCCAGCACGGAGTATTACTGTGTGACACCCACTCCCAATCCCTACTACACCACTCAGACTCTTGACAACAGGACCAGGGGTCGAAGGCGGTCAAAGAAACACAACATTTCTGCTGCAAGTTCAGGAAGCATGCCAAACCTGGCCCATAAGGACGTCCGCAGTGGTGTCTTCCACAAAAGCCAGGAGCAGCCTTCCTCTAATTACTATATTCCTGGATACTCCCCCTACGCTGAGCCTGACGTTTATTACAACGGGGGATACGTTTATGAGAGTGACACGGAGGGGCAGTACAGCGTGAACCCCTCGTACCGCTCCTCGGCCCATTACGGATACGAGCGGTACCGGGAGTTCCGGGCCTACCACGAGGACGAGGTGGACAGAGTTCCTCACAACCCCTACGCAACCCTGAGGCTCCCGAGGAAGCAAGTTGCTAAAACGGAGCACATAACCAAAAACATTCACAAGGCCTTAGTAGCAGAGCATCTCCGTGGCTGGTACCAGCGTGCCTCCAGCCAGAAGGAGCAGGGTCACAGCCTGCAGGCAGGCTTTGAGTCTGACCGAGGATCTCAGAGGAGTTTGGGCTTTGCTGCTCTGCAGACGCCGTGCTCGCCGAGCAGTCGGGTGTCGTCTTTCTCTTCGGGTAATCTCTGATTTCATCTGTGCTGACTGTTTTTCTAAGTCCCTGCTGTGCCTTCAGTTCTGTCACTGTCTCAGTGAAGTCAGCAGAGTGGAAGCCAGGGCAGAGCTCTGTCCTGGAAGATGGGTGAGAAACCAAGTAGGATCTTGGTCTGTTCTTGGAAGGAAAGTCTTGCTTGTTATCTTCTCCTAAGGGTAAAACAGCCTTTTTGCTCTTTGTGTAAGCACAATAACCTGGAGAAGGACGAAGAGCCATCTAAGTTTCAGACAGGTGTATTTAGCAACTAGAAGCAGTGTACAAAGCTTCATACCATGTAAATGCAGTGGCTGTGATGGCTTCCAAAATACAGTCCAGTGAGCATCACTGAATGTGTCAGAAAGTACTCTAAAAGCTCCAGAATACCACCTGTACAGTGGTATTGTACAGGGCTTGTAAATCATATTTGCATTTGCATTGTCTGCTTGTGTCCTGCAAAACCCCATAGATGACACTGATGAGAATTGTCTTCTTTGCATCAGCTGATTTAGTTGAAGAAAGGTGTAATTTGTTGTAATCCTTTTTTTAATTCCAGCATCTTCTTCAAACACTGCTGGGAACTGGAGAAGCCCCCTTGCAGTGGGACTTTCAGACTACGATGCGTTGTCTCACTCCTCCTACGCCAGCTGTTACGGGAATGTTTATGGCAACCTTCCTTTGCAGAGCAGGTGAGTGGAATATATGAAGATTTTCCGTCCTTCCTCCTGCATGTCACAGGCTCTTAAATCTTCTGAGCAAATCAGCTTGATTTTGAAGAGCTGGGAAGAAGAGTACTTACAAAATCGCTGTTGTGAGAGCAGGTTTTCTGTGTGGAGCAGGTGAGCTTGTACCATCACTGTCTGTACCCTGACACTGAAGGAAGTGGGGAGCAGTCGTAGTGAAGGATTAACTCATTGGTTGCACAACTTTTTCCTGTGGCTGGTGCTGGACAACCAAACGTCTTGCACTCCCTGGTAGCTGTGATGCTTTGGGCAGTGTTGCAGGCAGAGCTCACAGTGAGCCCAGTCCCTCTGATGGGGGGGACTCTGCTGAACCCCATCAGCAGTTTTCCCAGGACGCAGTCCTGTTGGGTTCCTGAAGCTGTAGTGCTTGTGCTGATGAACTTTTGGAAAAACAAGGAAAGGAAACACCTCTCTTCAGCCTCATTCATATCTGAGGTGGTACCACCTCTGCCAAGTGCCTCTCCCTTGGCATAAGCGAACCTGGGAGCCATGGGGGATGTGCTGCTATTTGCAGACACCCCCTGCTTGTGGGGGCTCTCCCAAGGGCTGCAGAGAGCCCAGGGTCTGCTTGGTCTTTGCAGGAAATCCTGCAGCTCTCACTGCTTCTGCGTTGCATTTCTGATGTGTCCCCCCCACTGTAGAACACTTGGCTGTGAGGACAAAAAGCTCCTGCCCTGGGGAATGACTCTGCCCCCACAAATGCCATCACATTTAAATACACTTATGCTCAGTGTAATAAGTACCCCACGTGTGCCTCCTGCTTTGTGGGTTGCAGTTTATGCTTGCTGCCAGACCGACTTGTGTGAAAATACTGAATTTTTAATTCTGTTTGTTTTAAAATAAATGAAAGTGTAAGGGAATACATAAAAGCTGCTACTAGATCCTTTTTTTTTTAAGCTAAGTGCTATGGGCTGTTTTACTGAAGTGATTTAAAATATCTATGGCAACAGTGTTTAAAAATACTGTTTCTACTAATTTTTTAATTTCTCATAATTGAGCTTTGAAAATTCTGCTTGTATTAGCAGCTTTATCTTAATGAGGTTCATTAGCTATTAATTTTCCACATTCTGAATCACTTGTCTGATTGTTCATCTGCTTTATTTTGTACTTTAATGTGATCATGGCAAACAAGCAATCAGTACACCCAACAGTCTTGAAAGAGCTCAACAGCCCAACAGTCTTGAAAGAGGTTGGATGGGGCTTGGAGCAACCTGGTGTAGTGGAAGGGTATCCCTGCCCAGGGCAGGGATGTTGGAACAAGATGAGCTTTCAGGTCCCACCAAGTCTGTGATACTATGACAGTTTTGAGCAGCTGAGATTGCTCTTGCACACAATGTTACTGATTACAGCACAAAAAATGGGTTTGTGTTTGGAGGCAAACTCAAAATAACCAGCATAACTTTGAGCCCAAGGGAAGTGCGTTAATTTAAGGGCCTGGGGAAGACCCTCAGCTGATCCTGGTGCCATGTCTGTGTTGCAGGACCTACGTGGAGCCCAGCCAGCTGGGCAGGGACGAGGAGGATGGCTTGGAGGCAGAGCTGCCCAGCAGTGAGCAGAGGCTGTTCTGGCACGAGGACTCCAAGCCCGGGACGCTGGTGTAGCCCCCGTGCAGCCCCTCATTCCTACCCCTGCGTGCCTTGCACAAAATGCCGCAACTCCGAGACGGACCTCGTGTGGAACTGGCAAAAGGAACAAAAAGAGGAAGAAGGCTGTTTTTGCTGGGAAAGGTTGAATTCAGCATTAAGAGGGACTGTAGCAAACTGACAAAGTCATACCACAGATGGCGTTTCCTTGTGAATCCATACAGCCCAGGGCAAGTCACAGTTCATCTATGACCAGATGCAGCACTTGGTTGAAGTATTTATATTTAGCAAGCACTTTTTTGGGAAGATTGGAAGGTGTCGAAGGCAAACCTCAGAGAAAAAAAAATAATGTGAAAAGGAGACTCTTATGGAAAAACCAGGAATTCTAGGAGCACAAGTCTGATGTCTGAAAGAAGAAGAAAAAAATGAAAATTTATTCTGCCATGGTTTATGAGGACCTGGAAGAGGTTCCATAGGCTTATGAAGGATAGATCTGTGTGCATGAGTGAGGCAAAGGGTGACTGAATCAATATTGAAACATTACTTGAAGGAAGGTTGGAGTTTTTTTATTATGGAGGTTTGAATGAGTCTGTCCAGTTTTTGGGGTGTTGTTAAGAGTGTTTGTTAGCACCACAAGCAAGTTCTGGAAAGAAAAAAATTTGCTGACACATATGTCATGTAAAACTAACAGGTAGTTGTGGATTTGGAAACAGAAGCAGTAAACTTTGAGTTCTCTTTTCCATGATAAAACATAATTAATAATGGCCCATTTAATGACCTTTCCATGGTACAACTTCACTGTGTGGAGGAGTAGGCAAATTTTCACGGTGGCTGCACAGTGACCCCTGTTCATCGGCAGCAGTGACATGGTGCTGTGTCACAGTGGGGACCCCAGGGAACAATTTGGTAGCAATGGCCAGTATTTTAAGGTGGATGCAAACACAAACAGCCAAGTGGGTGCCTTAAAATGAGGGGCATTAGGATTGTACCATGAGTCACCTGAACTGCCAGGTGCATTGCAAAGTCACTGAGTGACAGAACAGCATTTTCACAGAACCATTTGTGTAGGAAAAAAACATGTGACTGCAGTCTTGATTTAAGAGGGATAAACCTACCTCAGGTCATCATCCATCTGTAGGAACAAACGGGCACGGGGTTGTCCTGCCTGATTCCTGATGACTCGTCTGCATACGGTAAAATCTCTCGTTTCTCAGCTGTACTGTGCTTCAGGATTCCAGAAATGGTGCTCTTTTGTTCTTTTATACAGAAGATTAGTTACTCCTTGTTCATATTGTGAATAGAAAGGTTTCTGATAAACTTTTTTGACGTTTTTTACCAGTATTCCAGAGCATGTAATATATACAGAAGGACACACTTGTTAAGCTGGTACTTAGTTGTTTGTATTATTAGAGTCGCAATTTGGAATTAAACGAACAAAAACAAAATAAAAAATAACTTATTTCCTTGGGTTTGCATATTTGTATAGCCTTCTAGAAATGCGAAAGCTCTTTTTGCTTATTCTTTTACTACTCCTGAATTTTTTAGACCTATTATTTTGTATAGGTCAATAAACTAAAAAGTGTGCTACCAAAACCACTTCAGCATTTCTCCTGTTTCTCCTTGAGTGCTTGGGAAAGTGCAGTGTGTGTTATTTCAGGGCTTCAGAGTCAATCACCGTGTTCTGATTTCTTTTGGCCTGAGGTATTGGGTGGGGTGCAGAGGGTCAGTGGCCTCATCTGAAGGAAGGCTGGCCCCAGGCAGGTCAGAGATCCCAAAACATCAGACTATCATGTCGGAATTTCTGCTTCTCCATCAGCTGTACTGCAGGAGCCAAGCTGGGCTCACTCAGCATCCAGTGATACAGAGGCAGAGGGGTCCTTCTGTTGTTGAAAATGCTGCTTGCTCATCTCTCCTTGCACCTAGGAATTGCCACAGCCTTTCCCATTTGGAATGTGGCTTTTGGGGTTTGTGTTGCTCACATGCTGAGTCCTCTTTGGAGTTTGTGCCCCCTGAGGCACCCACCTGTCTGTAAGAGTGACTTGGGTTTCAGATGTACAACTGCTTCTGCACCCTGGTCACCCAATAGTTGAGATTATTCAGTCTCACTCTCCTCTCTTCAGAATTGTCATTCCCTGCTTTTTGTGGTGTGCATAAACTTCACAGCCACCACTGAATTTTTTTCTTATTTCCAGATTTCTGGTGAAAATGGATGTTAAAAGACCCTGCAGGTGTGCCTATTAAAATTACCCCCATGACACTGTACCTTTGCATTTCTCTAGGCAGCATTTGAGGTTTGTCTGCTGGCAAGTTCTTCATGCATTGTCTGCTCCCTGCTGCTACAAACCCCAGTGCTTTGAGCAGGAAGCTGAGTGGTCCCAAGTCCAGTTCCTTACCCAGAGCTCATGGGATCAGCACTATCAAAGCCTTTCCTACAGAAAGGATATGAGATGTGTAACGAGGCCTGTGCCCCAGTTAAAGCTTTGTTTGCAATCCTTTATTTTAATGCTGTACCCACGGGGTTTTGTGTTGGCTTTTCCGTCAGCCTTCAGGGTTTAGCTCAGCCCAACCCATCCGTGTTGGCACAATGCTGGCACTCAGCCTGGCCTGCTGGGACAGAACCAGGGTGATTTTGGATGAAGTTGTTGGGAAGATGGGGATTTGAGGTGGGTTTGGGTTGAGGATGGTCTGCTGTATTTGGGGGTATTGTGTATAAAACCTCTAGGGCCAGAGTTCAGAGCCTGGTTGTGGTTTCCAGTTAGCAAGAGCTGAGCAGAGGAGCTGGAAGTTGAAGTGGGGTGGTGGAGCTGTAGCTCTTGAGCCCCTCTTGTCATTCTCCACATGCCTGGCTCTGCAAGGGTTTTGTTTTTAGGAACTTCTGTGAAGGGTGGAAATACAAAGTGAAGAAGGAGGCCCAGAAGAAGAGAATAACAATATCCAACTTTTCTCAGATGTTGCTTAGGGTCAGTCTTGGGTGGCACTGGGAGGGAAAGGGAGACCATGGCATCTCCTGTCTATCAAGGGAGCTGCTGCTGCACCCAGTTGCTGCCATTTGTTCCCAAGAACCTTTAACTTTGCCCTTTGCAGATTTCCAGCTTGCTTTGTTGCGTTTCTGGAATGATGTTTTGATGCAGATGAACAACTGTTCACAAAGATAAGTCTGTGTACTGCAGCTGAGGAGGTAATAAAAACATACTTGTAAGCATTATCTTATTTGTTCACAGCTGAAATACAAATTGCCTGTGCTTTGTTTGAATTCCTGTCTCATCTGTGTGTTGCTGTTGAACCACAGCCTGCCTCACCAGGATAAATGAGGACATCTAGTGCCTGACAGCAGAGTTGAAGAGAGGAGCCTTCCTGCCTCTTGTGCTCCTCTGGAATCCTTCCTGACCCTTCCAGTAAGAAGAAATACCCAGAAATCCTTGTTTGGTAATACCAGAGCAAAGCCAAGAGGTGAACAAGGTGGAACACCAGACCCACAGGGTTTTATTTTACAAACATCTCTCTTCAGAAGGTAGATGGGAGTGTGGAGGGGAAATAAAACCCTGCTTAAATCTGTGTGTAGTGGAGTGTTTCTGAGTGCTTTTAGTTAAAAAGAAGACCCAGTCCTTGCCAGGAATCCTGCAAAAGGAATTTGGGCACTGAGCTAAAATAAGCCATGCCTGATATTTTTAATTACTGTCTGCTGCTTCTCTGCTGTTTTGAACAAAAATACTCTGAGATATGGGAGGACAAGCACTGATGGGAGTTGCCAGGAGCCCTGTGGGAGGCTGGTGCTGGACATTCCTCCAGTTCAGGGACCAGAAGGGATGAGGCTCAGGCCAGGAGCCCCTTCTCCAGCACAGGAAGATCTTTTAAAATCACTAATCTTTAAAATTCACCTGACTGATTTACATGAAACGTTTTGGCCAAGGTGACTCGATATGTGACTCTTTCAGGTTTCTGCTGACTTCTCATTTATCATCTTGGACTTGCTCAGCTGAAGTGTGAAGAATGCAGCAGCAGTGTTTGTAGCTCCTGGGTGGGTGAGAAGCCTCCAGCATGACCCAGCCCCTCCCAAAACGTGTGCAGGAAATCCTATAAAGACTGAAGGTTTGCTCCATCTTCTGGGCTTCGGGATTGTTGCAGGAGAGCTGCTCCTGAGCCTGGGGAGAAGCTCCCTGTGCTTGCCTGGCACTGTCTGGGATATGTTCACACTACTCTTGGGAAGATTTCTGCGTTCCACACTATTCTTCCATTTCCTTTGTACTTTGCTGTCATATTTAATAAATTTCTAAGGTATAAAACTGACAGTCTTAGCTACAGCAGGGCCTCACACAAGAAGTGAAATCTCTCCCAGGGCAGGATTTATCCTCAAAGTTTTTTACCCTGTGCTCTGCTGGAGCAAATGAAGCCTGAAGTGACATTTCCTCCTTGGAAGAAGGGGCAGTGTGAGTTGTGATCAGTGCTGGTAGCCCGGGAGGACACATGACACAAAGGTCAGGGCCTTCATGACAGAGAAAAGCAAGAGTCTTAACAAGAAGCAGCTCCTCACCATCCATCCACCTTGGTTATCCCTCTCTGTCCTTTATGATGAAGGGAATCACCATAAATCCTTCAGCAGGTCCTTGACTGCAGAGGGATGTGCTCTGCCTCCCTGGGCATCTCCTGCCCTGTTCCAGCCCAGCAGGAAGGAGTCTCAATTTATATTTAATCATTAGAGTGCCATCAAAGAGCTGCAGATGGAGAAGAGTTTGCAGCCAGCCAGGGCTCAGCTGGAGTAACTCTAGAAGAAATCCTTGCACCTGCTGCCAGCCTGAGGTTAGGGAAGGACGTGCTCCATGTGTCCAGAACGAGGTGGCCATGTGGCCTTGGCAGCATCTCTGCCTGGGGGCACGTTTGGGTGGCAGGAGGACACGAGCTGTGGGGCTGGCACAGGTTTGGATGCTGTAAAAGAAAGATTCACCCTATTTCAATGTGAAAGGTGACATTATTTCCTGGGATGACTGTTTCTCATCTGACTTGCTTATGCTGAATTCAGTGTTTCATATAAATGTGGAGGTGGTTGCTCCTTGCCAAGGTTATGATGTTGCTTCTTGAAGAATCCTTGACATTGTGTTATTGCAGTTGTGATTTAATAGTGCTGCCAGGCAACATTGGGAGTGAAACTGTAGATTTGGCCTGAAAAGAGAGGGTACATTTTAACATTTAATTCTACCTACTGGTTTTAGCTGTCACTTCCAGGTTGGGTTGGGTTTTTTTTGTTGTTTGGGGTTTTTTTTCCCCTTGAACCCAGAACACAGATTATTGTGAGAACAAAGGTAGAGTTAGCAGTAAATAGTTGCTGAGTTGCACATGCTGTCACAGACAGGTTCTTACACAGTTTTCAGAGAGATTAATGTCTCCTCTCAGGTTCTGAGCTTGCATTTCTGATGCAAGTATTGAATCTCTGAGCCTGTTTTGCACACAGATTTGGAATAACCAGCCCTCTGTTAATAAGTGTTAGGAAACATCTGGGTAAATGCCCTGTGTGATGCCCATGGGTAGTGTGAGGTTCAGCTGCCTTGTGTCTGGGCAAGCTGTGCCCATCAGAGAGGAGCCAGTGCTGCCCCAGGGTCTCCGTCCCCAGGCAGTCCCTGGTGCAGGACTCAGTGTCCCCTTTTGGTGGCCATAACCAGCCTCAGCTCTGTCCCAGAGCAGGTGAAGCCACACTGAGGCAGCTTTTGGGCTTGCCCATGGGTGAGAAGTCCCAGGCAGAGCCGTAGCTCAGTCCCTGGAGTCGTGGTCAGATAACAAACATCACGAATTGCCTGCTCCCCATAAAATAACAAAATTACTCATGGTCTCTCACAGACCTGTTTTTATTCACCCCAGGCTGGTTTTCTACCTTTTGGCAGCTGTTAGCACTGTGCTTTGGGAAGAGGAGGTGACAAACCACCACCCAGGGATGAAAACATTCAGGTGTTTAGAAATGCATCACCAAGGTCGCATAAATAACGAGCTGGGAAAGGAAAATACCAAGTTAGCAGAAACCAGTGCTGAGTGTTTCAGGATTTTGTCCATGTTTGTGCTATAAATGATATCTGGGAGCAGAAACTCCCTCCTGTAGCCACAGAAGTGCTCTGTGTAACAGAACAGGGTGCAGAGCAGCTCCCCTGGCTGTGCTGGAGGTGCTGCTCCAGCCACTTTAGAATGTGGTCAGTAAAAAATAGAGCTGGGAGATGGCAGGAGAGGTGCAGCTTGTTCAGTGGCAAGCAAGCACAGAAAGTCAGTCTTTGGGGGTCAGATTTGGAGCAGGTTTTGGCTCTGAATGGGGCAAAGTTTTGTTCTGGGTCAGCCCAGGCTGTCAGGAGCAGCTCAGTTGCCTTTTGTGTCATCTCCAGACCTCCACCAGCAAAATCTCAGTGTCAACATTCTTGTGTGGGGCTGTCTCCTACCCCAAAGTCATGGGGCTTTTGATATTTTTAAATGGTTTAAAACAGTTGAAATTATTTAGAAATCCATCTGCTGATTATTTAACCCTTTTTGATACAAACCAAGGCATATGAACCTGACTTGCCAATGCATTTCCCTACAGGATTGCTTTGGACAGGTCACTGTGGGTGGTCAGTGCCCTGCCCCAGGCTGAAATGTTCTGTCCTTGATTTCTGTCATGACCAAAGTCTTCCATGCTCCCTTTTTCTCCCTACACTTGTTAATGTTTTCTTTTCCCTGTAATCAAGAAGGTGGGTGATGACAGAGGTTGTTTCCTACTGCACAGGTACTGTAGCTGCTCTCAGACTTCTCTAAAATTGGAAACTGAAAAAATTAAATCAGTCATCAAGTTATTTTGGCGGGGGGGTTTGAATTAGAAGCATCCAGGTCCCACTGAAACAGGAGATGCAGCTCCACTTGCTTCTCTAGAGGCAGAGGAAATGACAAGACATCAACACAGTGATGATGGGAGAGATCATGGGAGATGATGAGAGATCTCAGCCAGTGACATTTGGTGCTTGGTTGAGCTGGGCCAGCAGGGGAGGGCTCATAGCCCCATCCCTGCTGCTCCCTCCTGCCCTGACCCAGCCTCCTGTGCCTGCTGCTCCTCACAGGGTTTGACTTTGCAGCTCCCTGTCCAGCGACTTGGGCAAATACTTCCAAAGTCAGATGTCCTTACTCTATTTAAGCAACAAACTTATTCTGATATATTTATATCTGGAAGAGTCTGGAGGTGTGGTGAGTGATTTTTTTTTTTCCTTGGTGTTTTTCCCACAGGGTGTCTCTCTATGACTGCTCCCATTCCTCAGTTGTTATTGTTAAGATCCCATCATCTGACCCTTTATAATCCCTGGATTGGGTTACACTGGGCATGCTTGGTGTATGCTACTGATTGTCAATTTTAGACTCTCCCATCAGCCTAAGAGTTTCTTACAAGTAATGCAAGGTTATGTTACATGGGCACATTCCCTCCCTCCTTCCAGTTGCACTTGGAAATGCCATGGATTGGTAATAGAGGAGAATGAATGTGGGGGGATTTAAAAGCAAAAAAAAAAAAAATGAAAGCCAACATTATAGAAATTGCTCTCCAATACCTGGCCACAGCATGTGTCCCATCAATTACCTTAAAAATAGAACAGTTTTAGGCACTCAAAGCATGGGCTGCCTCATGTCAAATGGTGACACAGCAGTCAGGCCTTCCTGATATTCAAGTTAAGAACTTGTCAATCTTTTGGCTTTCAAGAGGGATAGATTGGAATTTTCAAAGAGAATGTTTAAATGAGAAAAAAATCAATGAAGTGAAGCAATCCTGCAGGAGAGGCTGCTGGTTGCATTCCAGAGTTGATCCACATGTGAGTTCCTGCCTTGCACACAGGGAGCAGTGAGTCAGAATGGTTCATTACCAAGGGCAGCCCTCCTCCTCTGCCAGCCTGCTCCTGAAGTGTTTAATGCTTGTTGGGCACCTGCTTAGTGTGAATTTTGAGTTGCTACCACCTCCAGCTGTAGGAGTTGCTCTGTGATTGCTGCAGGTACCTCTTGTCTTCTGCTGGGGCTTTGGGTGCAGCTCTGGCACAGCACAGCTCTGCCCTCTGGTAGCAGGGCAGCAGCTTGTTAGTCCAGGGATTCCTGAACAAGTGTCAGATTGGGGTGGGAATAGCAAGTGTCACCAGTGGAAGTGGCTTTCCTGTCTTCATGAAGGTTGAGAAGTGTGTGATTATTTTGGAAAGCTCTGAGGGGAACACCAACAAATGTTTTTAGGAAGAAGATGGGCGTTCAGAGTTGGAAAAGTGTTTTAGACCCACTGTGAGCATGTCCTCACCTCAAGAGTGTTGTTTGTTGCTCTGATGTGCTGTTACCAGAACACCAAAACACTAAGCAGTGTGTTAGGAAAGGAAGTACATCCTGGAAACATAATTTACAGAGGAGAGACCTAAAGTAGGCAAAATATGATACCCACCTTGGAAATCTGTGGGATTAGCAGCCATGTCACCAGGAGAGGTGTCACCAAGCAGCCCCTTGCTCTGCATCTGAGGGGGAAGGCATCACTCCCAGTATAGAGTTTCCTGATCAGGGTATTGACAAGTGATATATTTCTGCTTGAGAGAAAAAGTGGTTTTCAAACAGCTGATAGCATTCTCAGTACCCCTGTTTTCCTTCTCAGGGGGACTTCATGGGTTTGACCCTGCTTAACTTAGATGATCTGACAAGACCATGGCCCAAGATGGCCCGGCTGAAGATCATGGAAACCCAAGAAGGTGGCATGGGGCTTTATTTACAGGCAAGAAATTAGCAAGTGAGAAGTAAGCACTGAAGGTCTGTTCAGCTCCTGTGGCCCAAACTGCATCGTTTGGGAGAGCAGCATACCAGCCACTGAAGAGCACTGATTTATTTGATAACATCAGGAAACCATTTATGGGTTCTGTTATGAGCAGCAATTGCTGGGGTTAGAGCTGCTGGGGCAGATAGATTGATGTGTGGGTCTGTTGTTGTGCTTGCTACTGCATAATATAAAACAAGGGTAAGGCTGTCCCTGAAATACCAAAAGGGCAAGTGGAGCCATTGCATTCTTGGCTTGGGCTTTTATCTTTTCCTTTACCACTTATTCTGTTCTTAAATTTTTGCATCTTCCCTGCTGTGTACCAGCATGAGGACCTTTGGATAATGGACTTTTAATAGAGGCTAACAGGGCTTAGAACTCCATGTTTCATGTTACAAAACACAGCAGAGAGGCACCATGGTCATGCAGAGCCTATTTTGCTGCTGGCAGACTCCAGCAGAGCATGGTTGAGACTGTGATGAGAAATATAGCTTAAAAATTGGCAGGGCTTGGTTTCATAGCCTCTCCCCCATGGTTTTGCTCCTACAGAAGCTGCATTTGCAAGGTGAGGATTTGATTTGACACCCCTGCAAAGAAAATTTGAAATAATGAGAGGAAATCTTCCTAATCCAATGAACAGCCCTAACTGGGAGTAGCAAAATTAGCCACCCTGCTCTCCTGTTACAAAGAAACCATGCATATGGTGATGTTGGAGGTGTGGCTTTTTGGTTTGCTGTGTGAATTTAGCAGCCAGCAAAACATTCTGAAGAAAAAAGGAGGCACTTAGAGGAAATGGACACCTAAAAAAAAAAAGAGTTTGGGGAGTTACATCAGGTCTACAAATATAACAAAGCAAATCTTTGTAGTTGCTTATTAATTCAGAAAAAAAAGTGGTGAAAAGTAGGAGAAGGAGGAGCCTGAGATGGACTGTCAGCCAAGAAGGGTTGATGATGCAAGTGATGTTCATGACAGGGCCAGGCCAGTCAAGAAGCAGGGGCTGGCACTGTCCCTGGAGGGGAGCAGGGATGTGCCATGGAAATGCTTCCCTGGAGCACTCAGGCTGCTCCACAGGGCTGCTGCCTGTCCTTGCATGGACCTCTGTCCCCAGGCACAAGGTCCCTGTTGTACCAGCTTTACCCACCTTTTTCCACCTTGGAGGACTTTCTCCTGACCAGGACTGGGAGATGTCACCAGCTGAGGGTGGCTGCACTCACACCAAAACCCCCTGTGGTGGTCAGCCAGGGCTTAGACCTGGCCTAAGGCAATGCAGAGCCTGTGGTCTTTGGCCCTTTTGAGATAAGTTGGAGATGTCATGGATACAGAGACATTTCTGATTCTTCCCAGAGGCTGGATTTCACCTGCACCTCTCCCAGGTGTCACTAATGTCCCTTCATCCTGCCCTGGTGGGTGACGCCCTGAGCAGTGCGGTGTCCCAGGAATCCCATGTCTGTCTGTCTGTCTTCTGCCTCCCTCAGTGGGGGACACACCAGCTGCACTGAAATGTCAGAAGGGTTTGCACAGCTGACAGGTAGCTGAAAATGGAGCATCGCCATAAATTCTCTTTATGCAGCCAAGTGCAGCTTAATATAGACTTAGCTGCACGGGCTGTGCCCCGCACTGAGCCCAGGAGCTGCCACAGCTCATGACCAAAACATGGACTTGTCAATTTAACTGGATCAGCTGCTGCTGCTGAGGGGGGAAAAAAGAAAATCCTTTGAAATTTATCTTTCTCTTTAGGTTTAGAAAGTATTAGAGGAAGGAGGGAAGAATGAACATGTCTGAACTCGGCCAAAACTCCGACGAAGACGTGTGTCCTGAGGACATTGATGAAGATGAAATCCTGGCTAACCTGTCCCCTGAGGAGCTGAAGGAGCTGCAGAGTGAGATGGAAGTCATGGCCCCAGACCCTGAAGTCCCGACTGGGATGATACAGAGGGATCAGACAGAGAAACCCCCCACGGGGAGCTTCGACCACAGGTCCCTGGTTGACTACCTGTACTGGCAGAAGGCGTCCAGACGCATGCTCGAGGATGAGAGAGTTCCTGTCACCCTCTTGCCCTCTGAGGTAACAAGCAAAAAAATCACAAATATTTATTCTGCACCAGCAGTGGGATCTGTTTTATAGCTTTAATACCTTAACCTGCCTCTGCTTCTGTCCCTTACGTAAGGTAGAGTACAAACAAATGTGGATTAATCCTAAAAGCCTCATCAGTGATAGAATCCAGCTTGGACTGATGTCAGGGTTAGTAATTTTTTAATTGCTTTTCCCAAATATTTACTTAAGCTTTTTAGTAGAAAAAAATCCTAATTCTGATTTGAGTAAAGCAAATCACTGAGAAACTGTCACAAGATCAGTTTTGGAGGATGTAACTCTAATTAGTTTGAGTTGCATAAGGAAGAACACCACATTGCTTTTCCATGGAAGATTATATTAATCATACAAATTAAATTATTAATTGACAGAATTTAATGACATACTGGAGAAAAATCCCAAATCACTGTATTTTAACAGTGTGTTTTAACATTAACAACCAAGCATGCATATTCTTGAACTTGTTCAACCCTACTCAAAACCGTGCTTAAATTTATTTGACTATTCCCATGACTTTGAAATAAAGTTAAGGTCATACTTAGATACCTTTCAGGATGAGGGCTACACTTAAAAATAGGTTTAATAGAATTGAAACTTGGCCAGATGAAAGACAACCATACTTGAATGTGAAGTCCACTAGAAGTGAATTTCACGTAACTGATTTATTTTATTTTTGCTTTACATATCAGTGGTTTGCTAATACACACCAGTGTGGCACAACCTAGACTTCTCAAGGCAGGTTTCATGGGCTGCCTTTGGAAACCTGGAGAAATCTGTGGGATTTTCTCTCCTCCTGCAACATTCTTACACTTGAAGAAACAGTTTTGTAAACACTTCTGAGGTTAAATCTGAAATCTGGGCGTGGAGCTGGCTGCTGCATTCACAGCAGGTCAAGCAATCCCCAAACCAAACCCATTCCCAGCCACAGCCCCAGGAGCAGGAGTGACTGGGACCATTTTGTCTGACTTTGGGTGCAGCACAAGCCATTGCACTGGCACTGTCAGGCCTGAAGAGTGCAAATCTCAGGGAAATAGCTTGATTTTATTAGTGCTTTATTAGCATTTCTCTGTGATGGGGCATGGAGTAAAAAGATGCTTGACAAAGAAAAATCTCAGTGAGGAATGTCTCTGGAATTGGTAGATGTTTGCAAATAATCTGTTTGGGTAGTAGAAGCCTCACTGCCCTGCAACTGCTTTGTGCAGGGGCTGGTTTCTTATCTCTGGGCTCCAAACTGAGCTCATATTTTATCTTCAGTGAGGTGCTGCCTTAGGTGTGATGCTCTGGGACTGCCAGAGCAGGTGGCCTTGTTGTCCCTTGTGCTGGATGATTCCACAGTGGTCACAGTGTGCCCTCTTCACTCCTCCTTGGGCTGAGCAAACCATCAGGGGTTCACACTGATGTCCAGTGCTTTGTGGCAAATGAAGGAAACTTTCTTGCCAAAGAAATTATAAAGATTACACTAAATCCAGAAAGAGACTCTGGATCAGAAACTCTTAACCCCCAGAAGAGTTCAAAGATCATCTTGACATATCGTTAAATATGTTCAGGATTTAATTATTAGGACTTAATTTAGTAGGAAAAGATGAGAAACTGGTTTGCAGCTTCTTTAGGAACAAATTTTTCCTGTGTTCTCAAGCAAGCTGAGTTTACAGCAGTGACACCTTTAAGGATTATTCTCTATTGTATGGGCATAGAGGGATCTAAATCCAGCTGCTATGTGTTTATTTGAGCAGAAAGTTATTGTAACAAAGATGTTTTGCAACTATTTCAGCTGTGAGGTTTTGTCTTCCTCAGAGAAGTGCTGCGGAGGAGAGGGAAGGAGAGGCCGGCGGCAGTGGCGAGGTGGCTGGCGGGAGGATGCCAGGAACAGAGGGAAAAGAGAGACATTACCAAAATGAGCACGTGTCCGAGTCAAGAACACAGCCTGGGGACACAAAGAAAGATAGAAGTGATAAGGAGAGAGTGGTGGAGGAGGATGAGAAAGAAGAAGCAGAGGAGGAAGAGGAAGACGATGAAGAGGAGGAAGACGACAAAGAGGAGGAAGAAGAAAATAAGACTGAATTGGAAACAAAGGAGAATTACACCAATAGGAACAGTCACAGCAACCAGATAAGTCAGAAGCCAGGTGCAGAACAGGGAGAAATCAAAGAAAAGCCGAAGGAAAATGAAAAGAAAATATCAAAATTGAACATCCCCCAGAAGCTAGCACTGGATACCAGCTTCATGAAGCTAAGTGCCAGGCCTTCAGGAAATCAAACCAATTTAGAAGACAGCTTGGAGAAAGTCCGAAAAAACAACCCAGACATGAAGGAGCTCAACCTGAACAACATAGAAAACGTCCCCAAGGAAATGCTGATAGATTTTGTCAACGCCATGAAAAAGAATAAGAACATAAAAACGTTCAGCTTGGCCAATGTGGGGGCTGACGACAACGTGGCGTTCGCGCTGGCCAACATGCTGAGGGAGAACAGGAGCATCACCACCTTGAACATTGATTCCAACTTCATCTCTGGCAAGGGCATCGTGGCCATCATGCGCTGCCTGCAGTACAACGAGACGCTGACCGAGCTGCGCTTCCACAACCAGAGGGGCCTGCTGGGCCACCAGGCAGAGATGGAGATTGCCAGGCTGCTGAAAGCCAACAACACCCTCCTTAAAATGGGGTATCACTTCGAGCTGCCGGGGCCCAGGATGGTGGTGACCAACCTGCTCAGCAGGAACCTGGACAAGCAGAGGCAAAAGAGGCAAGAGGGGCAGAGGCAGCAGCAAATGAAAGAGCAGAAAGAGTTGATAGCGATGCTGGAGAATGGACTTGGGTTGCCTCCTGGGATGTGGGAAATGCTGGGGGTACCACTGTCCCAGCTGAGGATGCAGGAGCCCCCACAAGCCCCCAAACCCCCCATCCCTGCAGCTGTGTCACTTAGCAAAAGGCAGGAGAACACGAGGCCACCAGCACCCGAGCAGCCGTGCAGAGAGAAACCCATCAGCTTCAAAGTGGTCAAGCTGAAGAAGACTCAGCGCAAACCCCCCGTGCCAGAGTACGTGGAGCCCGCTGAGAAAACCAACCTCAAAGATGTCATCAAAACACTTAAACCAATTCCCAGGAGAAGGCCCCCTCCCCTGGTGGAAATAACCCCAAGAGATCAGCTCCTCAACGACATCCGCCAGAGCAACGTCGCCTACCTCAAGCCGGTCAGTGCAGAGTGGTGGCTCTGGGGGGGATGGCAGCCACCTGCTGTGCTCTGAGCTCTGGCTGGAAATGCTGGGCATTGGCAGGGCTGGCTAATGCACCTGCACGTGGCATTGCCACCCTCTGGTGTCAGGCTGCCACTCCTGGCGTGCAGGTGGTGGTTGTCCAGCAGCACTGAGGTATGGCTTGCACAGGGAACTCGCACCACGGCTGCAGCCTTGGCTGCATCCAGGAGGTAAAAGAAAGGAAATTCACTCAGGAGGTGAGCAAACCCACAGAAACTCAGCCTTGCTACACTCCTAAAGGTGTATTCATTATGACAGGCACGTGCTATTGTAAGATGGTTGTTACAGGAGTACAACAGGTATTATTTTTCACGTTAGTCCCCCATAAGCCCCATGTTTCTCCCTTCAATAGCCATGTTTTTCCTTAGCTCTCACTTTACACAAGAGAGCACTGTCACTTGGCACACACTGAAATCCAGCCTGGACTCACAATCTGCAGCCCTGCTCCTGCCTGCCTCACCCAGTAACAAGGAGTGTATTCTTTTATTTTGTGTATTATTATTTTGTGGTCCTTTGCTGCTCATTCTTCTGTTTATCCTTGCGTAGATCAATTGCAAAATTCTAGTGCTAACAGGAAAAAAAACAAATTAGATCCACCAGCAGTAAAGATGGAGCAAGGTTGTGGGAAGAAAGTAGTGTTACTGTAGGGGATTTTGTATTTGTTTTCAAGTAAAACTTTGCCACTGAAAATTGACTCAGTGGTCGACTCAAGTGAGCTTAAGATCATCCTAACTTTAGAATGCCAGGCCAAAGCTGAAAACTGCCTCTTGATTATGGTCTCACTTGGGTACCAAATTCATGAGCTTCTTCTCAAAATGCTGGACACCAGATTTAACCTCTTGCTCTCCTGACCTGTTATACTCCCTTGCATTGATTCAAGAAATCCTAAAAGCTGGCTGATGTATTTGTAGCTTGATGCCTGTTTGTGTTGCCAAGGCTCAAGGAAGAGGACAGAAAATCCCTTGTAGTTAAAAATAGTCAAGTAGTATTTTGTAATTATTTTTTCTTTCAATATTGACATTTTAATATAGTGGGCCTAATTTTTCTTTCATTTATACCTACAAAGAAATAATTATTTCCTCAGTAATTCCAGACAGAGAAGTTTGTCCTGGTATTTTGGCAGGTGCAGGTTCTGCAGTGTCCTTAGATTTTGCTACAGGATTACCCTGAACATTCTGTCCCCGAGGCAAGTTTTGGGGTTCTGAGTTTCTGCTGGCCAGTCCAACTTGGCTGCAGCCAAGGCCTCTCCTCAGGGCATTTCTGGCCTTTCTAGGCTAATTAGGGTTTGCATTTTGGTTCCACATCCCAGGTAACAAGTCCTGCTTGTGGAAAGCTCCCAAATTGTGCTGGTGACAGCAGGCAGGTCCTTCATGGTCCTTCATGTGCCTTCCCAGCTCTCAGGAAGCTGGAGGACAATGGCACTCGTTCTCTGCCAGGCACAGCCCTTATTTTGGACAGCAATGGTTGAGAAACCTGGGTGCTGCCACGTGCCAGGGGCAACACTGAACCCCAGACATCCCCCCAAAATGATCTGGAGGATTTTATCCGTGAGAGCTGTGGGGTTAAAGGGAGAGGGATCAATTCATGGTGCATCCTAAATATGCCAGATAACAATTGCTATCACAGCCCATGGAAAGATGAAACGATGGACACGTGTACTGGGGGCTTGGGGTGGTTTGTTTTGGTGGATTGTTTGGGGGTTTTTTGGGTTGGTTCTTTTTTGGCCTCTGTCATCAGACCACTTGGCTTGGATTTGGGGCATTAGGGTGTTATTCTCCCTATCCTCTGTTATCTTGGTAACTCCTTTTTGCCTCAATTCCCTCAACTTCATTTCTAACGTGGAGTTTTGCTGCTGGAGCTGAGCCAGGTCTTTGTTCTCTCTCTGGTGGGACTCAATGCCTTCAAATTGATTTCCTTAAGCATAGCAAACATCAAGTGGGGCATTCCAAACAAAAGAGAGCTCCCAACCAGAGCTCTTTGGAGTTCCCAGCTGTTGTATTTTAGTTTCTAGGAGTTTGTATTAGACTAAACTGGCCTGGTAAATAAGACTGAGAAATTTCCTCCTCCTAATACTTCATGTCCTTGTCCAGGTGCCGTTGCCAAAGCAGCTGGAGTGAGAGACCAGACTGACCTGAAGAAAACAACTTGGAATAAGGACTACTCAAGTTTTGCTTACAACTGTTTCAGCAGATGTTTTCTGCAGAACCCAGGTGGTGTATTCAACTCTTTGGGAACAAAGCTTGTGATACACACTTGTGTAAGTGTGGTGAAAAAGGCTGGCATGGGAAAAGTCAGTGCTAAGTGTTTCCATCAGGTATCAAACAATCCCGCTGCCATCTGTCTGCCAAGTGGATTTGAGGCTTCAGTTTGCTGTGGGAGTATTTTCTCAGAGGCATCAATAACCTTGTCTTTCTAGTTTGTCAGCAAACTATTTTGCTTCCACGTTGTCCTTCTGCTGCCAGATTCTGCAGGAACACGCTGTGCTTCATCTTATCTTTCTTTTCACACACATGCTACTTTATTACTCTCTTGTCCACGAAAAATGTATTTGGTTTCCATGTATACAGCTTCATTTTTTAGGCTAAGGAAACAGAAATGAAATAAAGCTCTCTCTGTAAGAAGTGTGCAGCACTTCCATTGCTAACAAAGCACTCACAGACAGAACGACTGCTCTGGTACAACGAACACCTTCCAAGCTCCCTCTGCTTCAGAACAATGTCTAGTGGGTATTGTACCTGATCAGCATCTAAAAGATGATGCCATGCTCTGCTTTGAGAACTGTGATGTTCATTCCCTGTGATTCACCACTGTCTTACTGTAATCCTTAATTGCAGCCACCTCGGAGAGCACTGAAATGCCATTTTAGGTCTCTCTCCACGCTGTTCTTGTGGCAGGAGGATGAGCCTCACCTCTTTTCTAGGGGTTTAAGAAACTCCTAATTCCTCCTAGTATGATGTGTGAATAGCATGTCACATCCTGGCTGGGCTGGATTTGAAGGAGTAAAACCTGTATATACACAACTCAATTTTTTCTCAATATTTTTATGATTTTTTTTTTCTCCCCCCTCTTTATAATCACATTAAGTTCTTCTGCTGTCTTTCTTGTAAAGCAGCTACAGGTAAGTCACACTCTTGTGAAATACATCCACAAGAGACCAATTGTTTTAGGGGCTTTTTTGGTTTTTAAAGCTATAAGGCACAGGGAAAGAACAAAGGCTTTCCCTGTGCTAAAATGCACCTAACTGTGGCTGCTTGATCCATAGGCACAGCTTTGTAGCTCCTGGCAGGATTTCCTTCAGGTGAGTTCATCTCTGAGTGCTAACTCTTAGTGACCTTCCCCTGGCAGCTAAATCCCAGTCCCACCCTGCTCCCCCTTCCCATGTTTATTTTAATAGTCCTGTAGTACCAGCAATGTCCAAGACCTCTTGAATCCAAAGTAGTTTCTACTATCACTTGTTCAATTTTTCATTTGTTCTTGTCCTTTTGGTACTTATCACATGGTCTCTTTCCAATCTCCACCTTCCAAACTTGTAAAGCTCCTCAGCTGTGCTTCTGTTTGCAAATGTAATGCCCCAAACTTGGGAAAGCTGGTTTCTGTATTGTCCAAGAGAGAGCAAGTAGCTTTAAAGCATCACATAACAGGGAAGTGATAGAAAAAATGAAAATAATTTTCATTGCAGCTCTCTCTTTTTGTAAAGAAGAGTAGGAAAGGAAGAAGCTTGGTGCTTCCAACCAAGCCCTTGCACAGAGCACAGCAGCAAGTGACAAATGCACCAAGTAACTGCCCAGGAAAGCTCCTGGAGCACGCTGCTCCCCAGACTGGCTTCAAGGCCAGGCTGGTGCAGCTCAGACTGCAGCAGCTGGGACAGGGAAGCACAAAGGAATATATAATATAGTGCTTTACCATCTCCAGTTCAAGCTGCCAGGCACCAATTACTGCTACACCCAGAAGCTGCCAAACATGAATTTCCAGGGTGGATAGAGTGTGGCCTGTGAAGCTCTGCTCTGATCCGTGTTCTCCCACCAAGCAGCCTCTCGGTGATCACAGGAAGAGGGAGGCAGACACAGAGATCACACCATTAGTTTGACTGCAGCAGAGCTGGTACTAGTACTGCTCAAGGCACAGCTCTCAGTAATCCTAGAAGCAGAAATCCCTCTCAAGTAATTAACAGGAATTTGAAATCCCAGTTAAGTAGAGTTGAGTTATATAAGAGATCAAAGCTGCATGAAGAAATTCCTTAAGTATTCCACCTCTGTAGAGCAGCTGTTTTAAGGATGCAAGAGCAAGGTTGGAATATGTCAGCTCAGAGGTCCCTTGGGCCTCAACAAAGCTGACACAGAGCAGTCAGAGCCAGCAGCTTAATCCCCAGCATGGGCTTGTGGCACGAGCTGCAGGGTGACAGCAGATCTCCCACCACCCCGACCACAGACACAGGCACCAGCTCGAGTTTCCAACCATTAGAATTTATTTTTCTTCATAACTGTGCAGTTTTTAAAATGCTACTGTAACGATGAAGTCATAGGCTACTATGTTGTTTAGGTGTGGAAACAGTTTTTGAAAAACAAAGACCATGCGCTACAAGTGAGGAACAGGCCAGATTCTTCAGCTGGAATATACAGACAATTTTGATAAATACTGATCACCTTAACACTTAAATGGAATGACATGTTCAGAGTTCTACACACTTCACTATGAAAACAGCATGGCAAGTTACAGAAAAGCTTCAACTTCAAGCATCTTTGCTTTTTTGTTAAATTAATTACTTGGTTAGAAAAGAGAAATGCAAGAATATTTGAAATGGAGCCTCACCTGGACAACATTCCCCACCCTGTTGCTGGTAAGCTCCTGTTACCAAGATGATTCCATCAGAGCTGGCAGTTAAGGTGTGTATATATAAAAGAATCCCCCACACTGCTTTCAACATCAGGAGTTTTAACAGGCAAATATCTTCATGAATTTGGAATGGGTTTTCAAAAATTATATCTTGACATTTATTGCTTTTACTTGTAAACCTGAAATCCAGTTTATTCCTTTGAGGAGTGTTGGAAGTACAGAGTCAACAGATGCATGTTTGACCTGTATCTTTGCATTCTGGGTGAGAAGAAAGAAAAAGATGACCCACGCTCAAGAGCACACATACACCTCCATCTACAAACAGCTTGTGCAGACTAAAGCAGGTAAGTCCTAAAGTAGCAGTATTTAAAAACATCAATGGGGTAGAAACCCAGCTCATCCAACCTATATATTTTTCTCCCATGCTTGGCTAGAGTTTAGCTGGTACACAAGGAAGTTTGGCTCTCCTACAGAGGGGAGCAGTTCTATGGATGAGGATTTTGGAGAGCCTGAGGGTAAATGTTACTGGGGCTGGCAGGCAGTGCCATGTATATTTTTCATGCTTACAGCTATTTGACTGTTTCAGGGCTGCTAAAGGAGGGCTGTGAGGTGAGGACAGGAACCCAGAGTGGGTACAAGCACTGCACAGTTTTACCACGTGCCAGTGAAGCTGGTAAGGTGGTCTCTGTAATACAGAGCACTCAAGGGAGGGATTTGGAGGATGCAAGAGATACCTGCTTGTGATACATTCCAACTCATCTGAGCATCACCAGGCTCAAAGATGCTACCCAGCATAACCTGGCTAAACTGCAATATTTTAGAACTGAGATGAAAAGGATGTTGCTTTAATAGACCAATTTGCTACAAGACAGTTTGAGAGACTGCATTCTGTAGGTTTCTACCTCTTCCTCCTCTACCCCCAGAAGAAGAGACAAGCAAACATGGTTAAGTTAGTATGTATTTGTGTAAACACCAGAACATTTTGCTATACAATAGAAAAAAAGTTGCTGTTCTTATGTTCTTAGAGGAGCCCTGAAGACCTTGGAATACCTGTATCCTGCAACTATTAACCTGTACCACATGCATTTCCTGTTTTGTACATAAACTGAAAGCAAGCTTGAACAATAGTAAATAGCAACTACACTCCTGCAACAGGCAGAAATGCCACGTTGCAGCTGCTTACTCCTTCACTTTAGATATGTAGTCAGCCAGTTTGTTGATACTATCCTCTTGCTGTTCTAAAGCATCCAGTATGAAGCCCATCGGGGTCTTCTTCAAACCTATCCCCTCCATCTTGTTCTGCAGCTTGTTCTGTATGTTCCGGAGCCTCAGGGAAGCATGGACAAACATCACTGCATGACAGAAACACACTCATTAACTGTTAATGCCCAAGGAATGCATAGCTCTTGCAGCACTTAAGACACATCCTAGCACAGCGACATCACTGGAAGATGATGACATATCAATGACTGCTGAAGTAACCACAGGTACCTATTAATAATAACATTAAAGGTGGCTTGTGCTGCTTTGTGTCCCCTCCCCCAGTTCTGCTTTGGGACCACTTAAACACAGATAGCAAAGTTAACAGCCAACTCAGACTCTGCAGACTTGGTTGAGAAAGCTCAGGTCACACACCTGTGACCCCCCAGAGAAGAGAACAAATACTTACAGAGCAGAGGAAGCGTGATCCCAAACATGAACACCATGACATCTCCCAGGTAGGAGATCAAGAAGTAGCTAGACAGCATGATGGCCACGACAAACGTGGTTGGGTACTGCTTCTTCAGCTTGCGGAGTATATCCTTGTTGTGTGACATCCACACAAAGCCCAGGAACACCAGCACCACCACAGTGCCACCAATGAGCATGTTCAGGGGACTCAGAAACCTGGAGAGAAGAGGAACAACAACAACAAAGAGTTCAGTTTCAGAACCTTCATGACTTGTGTCCATATAGGATCAGCCAGCTCAGTGGTAATGTTTCTAGGGAGGTAAGGCATTGAAAAGCCAGTTGCTGTTGTGAAGATCTTCACCAAGGTCTTTAGCAGGAGCTAAAAAATGTAAAAAGTACAAGTGAAGAAGAAACCTTTAGCGTTGAATTTGGATAATCTTTATGTTCTCTTCCTGAGCTTAGCTCAGGATGATGGGTTTCTGCAGCACAGCATCATAGAAGCACTTCCCACCAGGACCCCTCTTACCCCTGCAATCAACTCATTTGATATCACACCCAGAGTCAGCATATCCAGACAGCAGATGGAGACAACATTGACTGATCTTTTCCCTTCACATGACCAAAACCAGGCTCAGGCTAGGCCTTCAGATGAAGTAACTCTTCATGCTATCTTGTCTAGGTTTGTAAAATGGGAAAGGTAGAACACTCAGTAAAGGAAGTTACTTCACTACTTCTCATTTCTGAATAAACCTTCTCATTGGTTCACATTCAAACAAAAGAATTGTATGAACTTGCAAAAGTAGTTTGCCACTGTTATCTCAACAGATAAAGCCCAGTCCCAAGCAAGCATGCCTGAGAGTCAGAAGGAACTGGAGTATGTGATGGTAAGAAGAAGAAGAGCCAGGCCTGGCAAGAGAGTCACTGCTGAGGTTTGTGTTCTGTTATTGTTATTAGAGTTTCCAAGCAAACCAAGCCATTGAGTGGATCAGCTCTGGACTATAAACAGCAAGTCCCTTTTTGGATGAAGGCAAGAACGTCACCTGCTCAAACCACTTTCCCAAGTATTTAGAGCTTGTTCAGAATCAAGTGTTCAGCAATGACTTTGCTGTGCTTGTTTCTGTACTCACCCAGAGTCCAGGCTCTATGGTATTTCACTTAAATAGTATTAAGTTATGTGAATTCATGTGCATTCTGATTTTCTGGCTTTTACATGCTCTGATCTGATTACACAGCAGCTGAGGCCCCTGGGCTATTTCAACTATGGCAGCAGCATGACAGCGCCCTGATAAAGCCAGACATGCTCAAGGTTTACTCTTGCAGACTTTGCAGCTCATCCTGCTGCTCCAAAGCTACCATGCCCAGTGACTCACCACTCCTCCCCACTGCCAAGGAGGATGTTATGGTTTGTGGTCTGTGCTTCATATCCGGCCCAGGCAGAAGAAATCTGCTGCTGGACTGGTACTGCCAACACTCTACCTGCAGTGCTAGGGAGCATTTTCCTGGAGCAGGAAGAACCCCCAAGAATTATTTCAGAGCAAGGACTGACTCTTGATTCTTCAAGTCAGTTGTGCCAACAGGGGATGGGACAGCTGGACATAAAAAGATTAAAATTCAAAGTAGTTCCCCACCTGCTTCTGCTACTCATGCTGAAAAGCCAGTCGGGCTTTTGGAAGTGGTGACTTGCTTGTTGCATTTGAGTCACTCCCTGTAGCCAGCCAGATTATATTTAGCTCTGAATTGTCAATCTAAAGTTTCTAGGCTGGAAAAAGTGAACAGCATTGCTGTGGAAAGAAATCAGTTTCATCTGTGCTCCTTTGTAGCAGGAGGAGGGTGACTCATGACTGGACCACACTGGTGCCTGGGTTATATATGTACTACTGGACATATGAGATTCTTAAAGTAGGAGTCACCTCCACGCCTCAGCTGTCTTGGAGCAGAAATGGCCAAACTTACACAACTCACAGAAATCCTTTCTTTGTTGCTAAAAATCTATGGACAAGATAATCCTAGATGCAACAAAGATCTAGGCAGAGCTCCACTCTACTTTCCATGTGCCTGGAAAATACTCTCAAAGCCTTATCATCCCTACGCTTCCAGTTACTCTTATTACAACTTCAGAAACTTGTGGTGAAGAGAACCACCCTCCATATTTATGAGGAAGAGACAAAGACTTCTCTGCTCTACATTTCTTTCTGGTATTACACAGGTTCTGTGTAACTGACTGGCTGTAAGGGATATGAAGAGGGGTGAGGGGAGAATGCATTCAGAAGATCCCTCTTTTCTGAGGAAAGTGATCTGAATCACATGTTTTCTGAAGTGGGCTGCATTCCAATGTGTACAAGAGAACAGTGAACAGCAGTATCAAGTGAAGGCATTCAGAGCCACACGAGCACAGATGAGGATCACAGTTGCCACTGAAAACCAGTATTCAAATTATCAGCCATGTGTCCATAGACTTCACTACTGGTGATTACAGTGCTGGATACAGTGTCATATGCCAAGGCTACCCTTTACTGCTTGACTCGCCCACAGCATAATTTACAGCACTATCTAAGATTATCCTCAAAATTCATATAGAGAAAATTCTTCTACAACAATGGCGGTATTAAGGGAGGCAGAACTCCGTTATCCAGTTTCACTCAGATCTGTTGGCACACTGCTCTCAATAACACAATAGCTAAAAACTGAAAAGGAAAAAACAGGGATATGTAATTTTAGAAAAACAGAGACTGGGGAAAAAAGAGTGCTGTGTAACAGCTCTAGAAGTCACCTTACTGTTGAACCACCAACACTGATATTGGCCTTATTTATACAGAGGTCAGAACACAACGGGACAAATTTGTGCTCAGGCAAGGAGGCTGGAAGTCCTTCAGAGATGCAGAGAAAAGGTAAGTGACCAGCCATTAAGTATGTTACAAGATACTTTCTAAATATAATTCCCTTTAGAATGGATTCATGAGACCTCAAATACCTAAAAATGTAATGCACAGAACTACCAGCACAGCAAGGGTATGGTGACTTGAATTTACACTGCTCAGAGGACCTGGGGAAGAAAAATTTATACTGCTGAGAGGACCTGGGTTGGACATTAAAACCCACTAACTTCTCTGACCCTGAAAGCAGTGAGTGAGGCAGGACTAACAGCATTTAAGGGTGCCAACAGCCCAGAGCACCCCAGCTGGATCATCTCCTTTGTTTTCTGTGGCGACAAGGTACAACCCTGGTGGGATACTGTGACCTCCAGTACAGCTGGGACAAGGTGACAAGGAAAAGCCATCACCCAGATTCAGTTTCCTGCTGCCCTGCAGACACCAGGCTTCCTTCAGCATTCACCTAGATACAAAGTAGAGACAGGGAAAACAAATACATGAAAAGAAACATCCTGGATGGCTGCAGGGACACGGGCATTGTCCTGTGTCAAGTAGGAGCACAAGACACTTTGTATTGGCAGAAGCAGCCTCAGGAGAGCAGGGATGCTGGGGGTGCACGTGAGTGGGAAGAAGTACTGGCAGCTACCCCTGGCCAGCAGAAACAGATGAAATACTTTCTTTTTTTAAACTAGATTCGTATTTCTAAGCACTGCCCTACATGCATCACAAAACAGGTCAGAATTCTCACACAGGAGCAGGAAAACACAAAAAGCTCTGCTTTCTGTGAGTTATCACATCACCTCTTCTTGTCGGGTTGTTTCATACTGCACACTTGTGCACAGCCTTACAGCAAGAGAGGGGGAGGACACACAGCTGCAGCATGGGGAAAAAAGCTTGGCAAGGCACACTCCTTGTGTAAGGCAAGTAGCCTCCAGCAGCACAAGCCCAGAAATAGGATAGGCCACATAAAAAGCAAAAGCAAGATAGCTCCATCCTCACATCATCTCCATTTTAGATGACTGTCTTCGGGTGATTATTCAGCAGTTGCTGTCACATCTGTTTCTTTCACATGTGACCAGGCAAGTCTGAACAAAGGCGCTGAGTAGGAGACTGGCAGTCATTGAGAACATTTTTTTTATTTAGAGCAGCTCAGTTAGGATGAAATAAGCATGAAAATTCCTTCTTAGAAGGCCTTTTGCTTTACCATGGCCCAGTGGGTAGTGGCAGTGGGTAGGTTATGTGCTCATTTGTATTAATTTAAATAACTTAAAAGATGAAGTTCTGCCTCCTCTCTCCCCATACTTTGAGCTTCACTGAGGTTACACAGCTGTAACTACAGGTAGCACATAAAACTATAAATAGCACATTGTCTCGGGGGATAGTCCTCAGCATCCATGGATTTAGCAATGCTTCTGTACCTACTGTTGCTCACTTGCATGGCTTTGAGAACAAGAGACAAATTCCTGCCTGCAGAACTGCCAGACCTTTATGAAGTTATGCACCAATATTATTATGCAGCATGGTTTAAAATTATGTGTTTTGCTCACTCATTCTTAATCTATCATCAGGCATGAGAGGAACTAAACATTTTGCTGCCCTGGAGCCTTTGTTTCAGGAAAGGGAATCCCTACAAGTACATCAGTTAAAGTAGTGATCTGGAGAAGAAACATGGAAAAAAAAAATGACACAGTTGTTGACTGCTGGGGTTGTACAGATGGACAGTAGATGCTTTGAAGAAGTGCAAAGGAAAGAGACATCAAACTTCAAGCTGCAAGGAGAACATTATTCCAAGATAGAATGAGCACTCTGATGCAGCACTCCAAAATTCAGCATGCTTTTTTAAAACTGTCAGATTTCGAAGCTGATTTTTAGCAAGTACATGGCAACAAAAGCCTAGATGAAATTACATTAATTTAAAGTAGTTAAGTTTGAACTACATGATAGAGAGGCCTTGTTGGAGTAGGTGGAAGAACAGACAAATTTCACTTATTAACCAAATTGACTGTTTGAGAGAAGTTGCAAGACGTGGGAGGCACTGAAGGCCGATTTTAATAAAAATTCATACAGGACTGACAATGACAGGGCCCTGGCTCAGGGTAAGAACAGGGAGTCCAGTTCCTCTATAACTGAGAGAAAGGGCAGAATTTTGTCAAGAGCTTGTTTTTTATCAGCAGTCTACTGCAACAGAGTTGTAGGGGAGAAAAAAAGAAAAAGCAGACAAGTCCAGAGTCCTTCTTAAAGGAATTTGCAGGGAGGGAGTGTGGCTGCTACCACCAGCCTGTATTTGTGGAGTGGCACTAATTCACAAATTTTAGTTTCTTGTTCACTGATTTATTATTTTCTACCCAGACCTGTAGGCTGCAAGTAAAATCTGCATTACTGCATAGCACAGAACTTCATTTACAGGTAACAGTAGCTATCGGAGAAGGCAAATGGAGGGAGAAAGGCAGGGACACGATGCAGTAAAGATCATTACAATTCCACTGTGCTCATGGTAAGGTTATTCCATACCTTGTGGAGAGAAGGTAAAAGGCTGGAGAGGTCAACTTTGTTGCAGGAGGAGCAGTAAACTAAAGCATAGTATTTCCAGTATCAAGAAAGCTCTGGGCTACAATTTCTGTGTCAGCCCAGCACAACCACAGTACTGCAACAGCTGAAAATATTATATTTGCATTTCAAGTCTGTCTATACAATTAGATGGTTTATAAGCAGGTAGAGTTGGTCATAGGTTAAGTTTAGTTTTAATCACAGGAAGACCACTTTATTAGTGGTTCCAATAATCCTGCCCTTAGGCCTAGACACAGCCCTGGAGTTCCTAAAAAGCTATGATTCATCATTTATCAGGGGTTCCTGCCCATTACAGAATGAAGTGAAAGACATCTTAGTCATCAATTTAAATTTATCAGGAGAACTTTCTTTACCTTTCTTCCAAAGCTGCAGTCTGGCCAAATGGAAAATATTTTTATTAAAAGAAATGGATACTTTTTCTCTATTGAGGTATTATCCCATATCCTTTAGAATTATTCTCCCATCTCATTTTACTTCTGTGTTAGAAGAATCAGGTTCATCATATACCAAAGACTCTAAGACATGCAATAAAAAAAATATGTGAGGTAAAGATCCCACTTCAGGTCTTGTTCATCCATAAGTTTTCAACACAGAGGGTTATCACTCAATATTAAGATATTATAATTGCAGTTCTGATGTTAGTTTCCATTTTCTGTGGCTCTCTTCCTCCTCCACCTCCCACCTCAGCACATTAGTAGGAAATAAGTGGGAGACAAATCTCCCTTGATCTGAAGAAAAGCAATCAGAGTTCAGAAGGAGGAATTTAGGAGGGTGAGTAAAAGCTGCTGCCATCCCTGTTTCACAAGGAGATACCCTGTTTAGAGATAGCAAAATTATTTACATTCTTTTCCCATCTTCTTGGGCAGAAGAGCTGTCCCTCTCCTTTTCAGGGACACTGTGATTTACCTGTTCATCGAGAGCTGGCTACAGCCTCGTGCTTCTAAACAAGGGTAATGAACACACAAACCTAGAACAAAGTGGCAGAAGAGCAGCAAGACCATGGAAGTCTCATTTTGCCATCCTCGTAGTCTGTAAAGCTCACTGCAACATATCTCCACCAAAATACACAAGAACGAGGCCTATGCCACTATACTGAACCTGAAACCATCATATGCATCAAGAAGAAAATGCAGGATTCTGAGCCTATCCTTCCACAGAGCACAGATCAAAGTCCCCTGTGAGCCAGAGAATCTTTATCAACTTGGATGCTGGGTCAACAGCTTCAGAAGCCCTAACAGGATGCAGAATGCTTACCCCCCCCACAAAAAAAAATTGATTTAAGGGAATCACTTTAAGCCTCTGCAACATAAGAGATAAGATGTACTTCAGCTAAAGCCACTCTGGCCTGGTGGCTGGGCAGTTCTCCAATTTAAGCATTTGTGCATTGCTTGTTGAGAAGAGTGGAGTACTTCAGTTTCCATATTAAAAGCTTAATCATCATTTCTGCTGCACGTCTTGCTTAAGAGCCCTCTGACCAAAGATCCTAGAGCAGTACCTGAAATAAAGTCACATAGCCTTTGATTCAGAAGGTGGTTATAAGGTTATTTCCTGATTCCATTCAGGAATGCTGGGTGTGACACAACATTGTACCAGCAGATGGTCCTACCTCGATGGTCTGAATCCTGCCCATCAAAACGAAATGAAAGGGTACCTTATTTATTTTATAGCGAAGTTTTTCGGTATGAGCTAGTTCAGAAATAAGAACGGCTTGCCCCGAACATTACTTTAGAACAGTAACAGAGAGCGGAATTTATCTGTGCACTTTTTTAAATTCAAAGCTGAGCGTGTCTCAGCCTGAGACGCCCCGCGGGGCAGGTTCAGGAGGAAGCACAGATCGCTGCGCAGGATGCGGCTCTGTTTTCCGCGAGCAGCGACATCCCGCAGCCCAAGCATCGCTGCCTTCTGCCGGGCGCGGTGTCCGCAGCCTCCGCCTCGGGCACAGGGCTGGAGGAGCAGCCCGTGGGAAAGGGAGATAACAAACAGGGAGTCCTCGGGCCGGTCACACCCCACCAGCACATCACAAACCCCACTGCTACCGAGTCCCCGGCCGAGGGAGGCTGTAAACCAGGCCTCTACGTTTCTAAACGACACCGGAGGTTTAAGGAGGGGCGGGAAGGGGAAAGGGGAGTGGAAGAGGGTAAGGGGAAAAGAGGGGAAAAGGAGAAAGGAGGAAGGGAGAAGGCAGCTCCCCCGCCCCTGTACTCTCACATCCCACCCGGAGCCGGCCGGGCCCTTTCCCGTGGCACCGGGCCGGGTCGCAGAGCCCCCGCCCGGGACCGGGACATCCCCCCCGCAGCCCCGGCCCTGCCCGCCGCACCGCGAGGCCGCGCACTGACCCCACGATGGAGACGAGCGCGGCGGCCACCATCAGGTAGTTGGTCTGGTAGTAGAGCAGGTTGCTGACCACACGGTTGTTCCATTTCGAGATGTCCTTGAGGTCGGGCAGGGCGAAGCGGTCCGAGCCGGGGAAGAAATCGTCCCAGGCCCGCAGCGGGGCCACCTGCACCTCCATGGCCGCCGCCGCCGCCGCGCAGGCTCGGGAGCGCCGGGCACCGCCCCGGGGCGGCTCCGGCACCGACAGCGACAGCGGTACCGAAGCGGCGCCGGCAGCGACACCGGCCCCCGGGTCCGGCCCCGCCGCTCCGCGTTGCTGAACCCGCGAGCGAACGAGCAGCAGCACAAGCGACAGGCGTGTGTCACCGCCCAGGGCTGGCAGCTGACAGGGGCTGCTGTCAATAATCGCTGTAAATTCATTGTTCCTTCAGCAAGTGGTGATGCACGTCGAGCATTCACGTGGCGAAGCCACTTGGCATCATCTGAGAAGCAAGGGATGAGCGGGGAGGGCACCGCGAGAAGTGTCAGCCCCAGCCAAGGAGGCACTGCGGGGTGTCCCGTGGTAGGGGGGCTCTGCTGGTGGGGTTGATATCTTCGAGCTGAATTTTCTGTCTTCAGGCTGAATTTTCTCACTTTTTGCAAAGTAACTGTTGCCGTCTCTTAATTTCTACAATAGAATTTGCCTAATGAAAAAAAGAACTTTGAGTTTCAGGCATTGCCTAAGATTACATCGCCTAAATAAATATGCATTAGGAGGGCGGAGAATATGTGGTATATAGGCGGGTTCATGTAAATTTTAGTATATAATACATGGAACTTTTTACCCCTTGGGGTGCTTGATTTGTGGAAACTTCCGCCTGTGCAGATTAAACAATATCTCCTTTCTAAACCAGACTCTGTGTTTAGAGAGCTCCTAAAATGGGCAACAGGGTGACCGTGCCTTTGGAGGGATAGGTTGGTGCCAGCAGCTGTGGTGTTTTGACCCCATGTCCATGTTGGAACACTTGTGTTTTCAGGCTTTCACACTTCAGCCGCCATGGCTCGAGCATGGGCTGTCTGTGCATCACACAGCATCCCAGGTTTGCTGTGCTACCATGCCAAGCATCAAAATCCTTCTAAAAATGTAAGAAGGCTGGCACTTGCTTCTCACAGCTCCATCCATGAATGATTTACATCCCTAAAGTTTGGGAGCCCAAGACTTGAGCACAGCCCAAGTTAGTCCTGCTCATCAGCTTCCTGGCCTGCACTTGTTCTGGTTTATGCGTGGTCCCTGTCCAGGCCCTGCCCAGGGAGTGCTGATAAGACAAAAGCCATTGTGGCAGGCAGCCACCAGCCCGAGTCTGATCACATTTGGGTTCCAGCCTTCCTGAAGGTTTTAAGGCACCATGATCTTTGTCCCTGAGGGTGCCCTCCATGGCTCCCAGGAAGTTCTGAGTCTGGAGGAGGCCAGAGCAGCTCTGCTGTGAGGAAAGGCTGAGAGAATTGAGATGGTTCAGCCTGGAAAAGAGGAGGCTCTGGGGTCACCTAATTGTGGCCTTCCATCTCCTGAAGGGAGACTGCAAGAAAGATGGAGAGAGACTATTTACAAGGACCTGGAGTGGTAGGACAAAGGGGAATGGCTTCAAACTGATGGACAGTAGGTTTAGATTAAATATTAGGACAGAATGCTTCCCTGTGAAGGTGGTGAGGCCCTGGCACAGGTTGCCCGGAGAAGCTGTGGCTGTCCCATCCCTGAACGTGATCAAGGCCAGGTTGGATGCGGCTTGGAGCAACCTGGCCTAGTGGAAGGTGTCCCTGCCCATGGCAGGGGTGAAACTGGATGGGCTTTGAGGTCCCTTTGAAGCCAAACCATTCCATGACTCTGTGACCATCAGAGGGGCGGGCGCAGGGAGATCCCTCGGGTACGGACAGGCAGGACGGGAGGCAGTTTCTGTGTCACGGATCGGGGGTGTCCGGGAGGGTCCCCGCCGTGTGTCCGTGCCGGTTATCGCCACTATCGCCACTGTCGCCGCTGTCGCCGCTGCCGGGCCGCGCTCAGGCCGCCGGGCCCGGCC